>CAIGRT010009245.1:0-12566 GCA_903798405.1 Fraxinus platypoda
CGTAACACTTTGGGCGTAATCATATTCATCGGGATTTAATAATTTGTGACGTGTTGCAAATTGCTGGTAATAAAATTTAAATTCGCATATTACACTTATTCACCCTCCATCTAGGCGTTTATTGGGTTGAACTATGTTTATTATAGATGATATTAGAGCCTCATTTCGATTTTCGACCAATGATAATCTAGATGAGTCGGTCATTATCTGTTCCTCCGTACTTCGATGGATGACCCCATCTGTTGCTATTAATGGTGTTGTTATACCTACAGAAGTTTTCACTTGGACTAAAAATGAATTAATTGATTGTAATTGGAATAGTAAAGGTGTTTATGCCATTTTATGGCTATATCATCTGAAGAATTCAAACATATGTCCATGTGTGAGACTACTAAGGAAACTTGTGACATTCTTGAAATCACAGATGAGGGAACTAAAATTGTGAAACACTCTTAAGCTATTTGAATAAATTAGGATGAAGAATGATGGATTGTTTGATGAGTTCTATGCAAAATTGAAATGATATAATCAATTCTAGCTTCAACCTAGGTGAACGAATTTTGGAGACCAGAATAGTTAGAAAAGTTCTATGATCTCTACCTGAAAGGTTTAGACCAAAGGTCACGACGATTGAGAAATGTAAAGACTTGGATCAGGTTAAGTTAGATGAACTAGTGGGATCACTCCAAATCTATGAACTAACCATACCTCATTTGAAGAAAAATAAGTTTATTGCCCTAAACACTGTCAAGGAAGAAAACTATTACACAACAGATGATGACAAACTAAAAGATGAGGACGTAGCCTATTTTGTTAAGAATTTCAAGATATTTTTTTTAGGAATGATAGATGTCTTAGTAAATACAAGAAAGATAAAAGTGAGAGAAAATATACTAGGGATGCCGAGAAGAAGTCACAAACGTTAGATGTCGTGAGTGTCAAGGATTTGGTTACATTAGAGTTGAATGCCCAAGTTATAAAAAGACTATAGGTAAGGCTATGAATGTCATTCTTACTGATGATAAGTCTAACTCCGATAATCAATGTGTGACTTCCAATTCTGAGGAGTGTTTGAACTATATGACTTTTATGCTTTTATGTCCGTGCTTGAATGATTGTAATGCTTTAAATATATTTAGATTCATCTGAATTTAATAATTTATGACATGTTGCAAATTATTGGTAGTAAATTTTAAGTTCCTCATATTATACATATTTACCCCTTCTAGGTGTCTATTGAGTCGAACTAGGTTTATTACACGATCTTTTCGTAAACCAAAGTACATTGTCCGTTCTTCCAAAGAAGTTGAATATCGTGTTGTTGCCAAAACTGCTTCTGAACTATGATGGATACAATCACTTCTCACCGATCTTGGCCATTTGCTTCCACGACCATCCATCGCCGTGATAGTGTGGACGCTTGCAAACCGAGTTTTCCATTTTCACGAAGCATATTTTCATTGATTAGCATTTTTGAAAATGGTTATCTTTCGATTACATACATAAGCATTACTAATTAGTTAGCCGATGCAGTCACAAAAGCACTATCTTGTTCTCGTGTTGACACTACAACAAAAATTGCCTTTTGCAACGGTCGAAAAACGTTGCTATAGAGCTTTTGCAGCGTTCGGGTGTATGTTGTGGACTTTGATGTTGCCGTATAGTAAAAATTTTTTGCAACGGTCTTTAACCGTTGCCTTTTCCTTTTTAGTAATGTTCAATGAGTGTTGCCTTTAACGTTTTAGCAACGTTCATAAACTTAAAAAATGATTTTTAACAACAAACGACGAACGTTGCAAAAAACCTCACATTTAACAACAATTATTGAACGTTGCAAAATAGAGTTTCCGCAACTGTCATTGTCTGTTGCCAAAATTGACATTTCACAACACGCAATGACCGTTGCAAAAGGTTGGGCTTTCAACAAGGGTCGATGAACATTGCAAAAGACCTAAAATATGTATTTTTTTTGGCAACGGTCAATTGAACGTTACAAAAGGAGACAATAGCAACATTCATTAAAATATTGTTGCAATATCTCAATTTTGTTAAGTAATGGCAACATACATTTACTGAGTGTTGCAATTAACCCCTTTTAACAACAATCACTTAATGAATGTTGCATTTTGCATGTTGCACAATGCAATTTTTGTTGTAGTGTGAATTTCTATATACCAAGATTGGTTAGGGCGTGTTACAAGAGAAAAGATCTCCACATGATTTTTCAAAATCTTTAAATATAATTGTCCAGTTGTAAAGAATTGTAAAGTTTCTTATCCCTTAGATTATGGTTAGTTTATTAGTAAAGATAGCTGTGCCACCCCTAAAATTTAAAAAAATATTGAAAATAAGAAAACATTTTTTTGAGCTTGGAGAGCGGGCTCGCTTAAGCTCGTAAAATTTAAAACTTCGTCTCTACATTTTACATTTTTTTAGAACAATGCTATTTGGTAAAGAGAAATGCTAAATGTACACCGGAGTTGACACTCCCCTCACAAGAGGGGAGCCCACGACCAATAAAATAATCGTGGGACCTCCCCTCTTGTGAGGGGGGCGTGTGACACCGTCAACCCCGGTGTACGTGTAGCAAATCTCTTTGGTAAATGAATTTTGTTTTCGGTGTTTTGATCTTTTGGACTATTTGTGTTTCAATCTTGTGGTTGAGTGATCTTCTACATAATATTCTCTTGAATGAAAAGAGACTCAGTATACAATAGGGACGAAATTTGGTTTGGATATTTATAAGATGAAGTGTTTGAGATTGTTTAAGATTGTAAAATAAAGTCGTGTATTAGTGTTTCTAGATTCTTGAGGCAAATAAAAGTCGTGGAAGTACTGTTTAAATTGACTACAAACTGGTCAACCAAGAAAATAAATCTTCATAAAATTAGAAAAATAACGAGGGATTTCCCAAGAAATGGGATACAAAGTAAAATGCAGGAGAAGATTATTGCATAAATGTGGGGACAAATAAATCAAATGTGTTTCTAGTTTCTCTTTTTTACCCCAAATTTACGTTTTGAATTTATTTATGCAATAATATTAGATTCACGTGTTAAATGTGAGTGGGTAATCTCCGTATTTTTTTTATTTAGTTTTCTAGAATGCCATAACGTCTTCACACTATAATTTGATCACAATTTCAACTTTCCATCAATTGACTTCCAACCATATTTGAAAAAGCTTAAAACGTACGACCTTCTAGAAGGTCATCCGTCCAAATAAATTATAATTACTAATAACTAACTTATACGTTATAATTTTATCCTCTAGCAAATGACTAAAAAATAATTACAGTATGTGGCGACTGCTCGTGCCATAAAGCAAATAAATATTTTATTACAATAATAATACATTCCACTACTGCGAGTTGGCACGAGAAAATTGAAATGTCAGAATATATATATATATATATTTTTTTTATTTTTTTTTTTTTGATTAATTATTGGTCATGAAGGGTCAAAGTAGGTGGTATTACAACATACAAGTGATACAGGTCATACTATAAGTACATATCATGTCCAACAGCTGCGGCACAATTCATGGACCAGTTAGCACAAATCATGGACACATCATTCCTTGTATATTCATTTTCCATTATTAAGTCTCCTTTAGATGATATGTATGTATATATGTGTGTAATTCTCGTTGTAATAGGCATGAATTCAAATAATTCTAATATACAGTAAATCAATTTCACAAAGTTTCTCTCAGAAGGGTCAAAGAAGGTGGCATAAAATTTCTCTCAGAAATTTCGTGGTTGAAACCTCAATGCCGCCTTGCATAATTATAAGTAGCAGTCGTTTCAAAGTTTGTGAAACACTTGAATTTTTTTTTTCTTTCATTCTTTCCCTCCTCGAATCACAACCCATTTTTCATAAATCCTTAAGTTTTGGAAGAAAAGGGCTTACAGATTGAAATAATCAGAATTCTCTTTGCATTTTTTGATTATTTTTGACATTAAGCTACTTTTTTTTTTACCTCAAATTTAGCAGTTTTCTTGGAATAGTTCAGTGAAGTTTGTGCTGACGGGTTTTAAAATGGAACCCGGGGATCTTTATAAAGTTAGTAGTAGCTTGAGAGTAGGAAGTAAACATATGGGAAGTTTAAGAGCAAACAGTTCATCAATATGGAGGAATACTGGAATCGAAGTTTTTTCGCGTTCTTCACGAGACGAAGATGATGAAGAAGCTCTTAAATGGGCTGCACTTGAAAAACTTCCTACCTTCGATCGTTTAAGAAAAGGGCTTCTGTTTGGATCAAAGGGTGCTGCAAATGAAGTTGACGTTCAAAATCTTGGATTTCAAGATAAAAGGAATTTGTTGGATAGGCTTGTTAATGTTGTGGATGAAGATAATGAGAAGTTCTTGTTAAAACTCAGAAATAGAATTGACAGGTTAGTATTATGATTGATCCTGGACCCTTGTTGGGGTTTGATTGTGTCGAAGTTCTTTAATGCAGATTATGTTTATTGATTTCTGATTATTTTCAGAGTTGGGATTGATCTGCCAACAATTGAAGTCCGGTTCGAGAATTTAAATATTGATGCAGAAGCTTATGTGGGAAGCAGGGCTTTGCCTACATTTATTAACTTCAACATTAATATGATAGAGGTAAAAAATTTACTCAAACATTAGGCTATGAATCCATATTCGACGTTTCATAGATATCTCTGGTTTATAATTAAGGATGTCTCCATCTAACTTTGTGTTTTTTTTTGATATCTTAAAGGGCATTTTGAACTCTCTCCATATAGGAAGTAGCAAAAAGAGAACTCTTCCTATCCTCAAGGATGCCAGTGGCATCATCAAGCCCTGCAGGTAAGAACGCGAAAATCCTACATATATCTTTTTAGTGTTTGGCTTTATATTTACCGGGTTTTCTTTTTCATTCTTTTGTTTGTGGACAGAATGACATTGCTTTTAGGCCCTCCGAGTTCCGGGAAGACAACCCTTATGTTGGCTTTGGCTGGAAAGCTTGATCCTGCATTGAAGGTAAAAATAAAAATAAAAAACCATTTCTACATGGATATGAATTTTCTTTTAATCAATTCAACGTTTATTAATGAAACTAAATCTATGCGGCAGGTTTCGGGGAGGGTAACCTACAACGGACAAGGAATGGAAGAGTTTGTACCCCAAAGAACTGCTGCATACATTAGCCAACACGATCTTCATATTGGAGAAATGACTGTTAGAGAAACCATGGCTTTCTCTGCAAGATGCCAGGGGGTTGGATCCCGATATGGTTCGTTCAAAGATCAATGGATTATTATTTCTATGTTTATTTTTCGAGTTTTTGTAGTTTCTGGAGTTGGAATTCTTATTCCTTATCTATGCTGAAATATTTACAGAGATGTTAGCAGAGTTGTCAAGAAGAGAGAAAGCAGCAAATATTAAGCCTGATCCAGATATCGATATATACATGAAGGTAAAAATAAACCCTCGAATTTCTTATAAACTTGATGAGAATGATTCTGATATTTAAAATACTACAGCCATGTTACTGCTGTTCAAACTAAAAACTCTAGAAAATGTTGTTACTTTGGTGTTTCACAGTGGCTCATCACACAAATATAATAACATTTAGATGATGAAACTCACTTTATATGTCATTATTTGGTTCTAAACTCGTACAAGTCATGGAGGAAATGGAACTAAGGAGGAAAACTAGTAAAAATCTTTATTGAAAAATATATCTACTAGGAGTAGATGAGATAATGATAACATGTAAACTTGAGAATTCACAGTGATAATGTTATTGACAAAATTATTGAACATATTTAAGTATCATAATAATGAAAGAACAGTGTATAAAATGTAGAGTTTCTTCCTTGTTTATTTTCGGTTTTAGATTTGTACCACTCAAATCAATATCAGACAACGTTCTGCACATTAAATTTTATCCCATTAAGCAATTTTTGAGGCAAACATTATGTTGTTTCCAATTATGTAGGCCGCAGCTACAGAAGGAGATGAAGCTAATGTGGTCACAGACTATTATCTTAAGGTACAATAAACTTAAAGTATTCTGTTATTGAAATGTAACATTTACAATTGGAGCAAATTTTAAAAATTAATTTCAATTTTCTTTCCAGGTTTTGGGGCTCGACGTCTGTGCAGATATTTTGGTTGGAGATGAAATGATAAGAGGAATTTCTGGAGGACAAAAGAAGCGTGTCACAACTGGTAAAATAAACGAAAACGAAAAAACAAATTTTCTTAGTTGTCTCAATCATGATATTAAATTGTTTTGATCAAAATCTACAGGGGAGATGCTTGTTGGACCAGCAAAGGCACTTTTCATGGATGAGATATCCACTGGATTGGACAGTTCCACAACTTTCCAAATTGTGAAAATGCTTAGACAATATGTGCACATTATGAAAGGAACCGCTTTTATCTCCCTCCTGCAGCCAGCACCCGAGACATATGATCTTTTTGATGACATCATTCTCTTGTCAGATGGCCAGATTGTTTATCAGGGTCCCCGAGAACAAGTGCTCGACTTTTTCGAAACCATGGGCTTTAGATGCCCTGACAGAAAGGGTGTGGCTGATTTTCTACAAGAAGTAAGATAAAAAAGAATTCAATACAGCTGAATAGCCTTGTAAACACGTGTAGTCATTTTTCCCTTTCTTTGTTAATGAAAAATAAATCTATGGACAGGTGACATCAAAGAAAGATCAGCAGCAATACTGGGCTAAGGATGAGCCTTATAGGTTCGTCTCCGTCGGTGAATTTGCTGAGGCGTACCAGTCATTCCATGTTGGCCGGAAAGTTGGGGACAAGCTTTCAGTTCCATTTGATAAAAGCAAAGGCCATCCAGCTGCTTTAACTACCCAAAAGTACGGTCTTGGAAAGAAAGAGCTCCTGAAGGCTTGTGTTGATAGAGAACTCTTACTGATGAAGAGAAACTCATTTGTCTATTTCTTCAAACTCTTCCAGGCATGTATTAGAAGTTGTGTACTATTTATGTATGTTCATATGTTTTACATGACATGCGGTTATTAACAATTACTTTTACATCTGTTTTCAGATTACTGTAATGTCATTGATTGCAATGACTGTCTTCTTCCGAACTAAGATGCACAAAAATGATGCACCTGATGGAGGAATATATACTGGTGCCCTATTTTTCAGTGTCGTTATGGTTATGTTCAATGGAATGTCAGAGCTTGCCATGACAATTTACAAACTTCCTGTCTTCTACAAACAAAGGGACTATCTCTTCTTTCCTGCATGGGCATATGGACTTCCCTCATGGATCTTGAAAATCCCGATTACTTTTCTTGAAGTTGCCATTTGGACATTTCTCACGTACTACGTTATTGGATTTGATCCAAATGTAGGAAGGTAAAACTCAAAATTATTAATATCTCTGGATAAAATTGCACTAGTATGCCTCACCTCATTTTGTTCTTCAAATGATTATTGACTGATAATCTATGATACAGACTATTCAAGCAGTATATGCTGCTCTTACTTCTCCACCAGGCAGCATCAGCATTGTTCAGATTCATTGGGGCAGCGGGTAGGACCATGATTGTTGCAAACACATTTGGATTATTTGCACTGCTCCTGCTCTTCGCATTAGGTGGCTTTGTTCTTTCACGAGGTATAAAATGTGCATCAAATATTTAAATCAATTTTCTTCTGTTTAAATAACTATTGGTTTTCTTATCATAATATTTGGTCATCGTTACAGAGGATGTTAAAGGTTGGTGGATATGGGGTTACTGGGCCTCTCCTATGATGTATGCACAGAATGCAATTCTTGTAAATGAATTCACAGGACACAGTTGGAGCCAAGTAAGCGAATGCATCAACTTATTGCTTTTTGGCTTTTAATCTAATTTATATCTCTCAACTTATTAGCTGATTCTTATTTTTTTCTTATTTAAAGCTAAATGGAACTGAAACATTGGGAGCTGTTGTGACAAAATCTCGAGGGTTCTTTCCCCAAGCATACTGGTATTGGATTGGAGCAGGAGCATTGCTTGGATTCGTATTTCTGTTCAACTTATTCTTTGTTCTTTCTCTGACATATCTCAATCGTGAGTGCCTCTACCTCCCGTGCTTGAAATAAGTTCCAGAAATATAATTACCTTCGCATAACTAATTCCATTTAAATTCTGCAGCTTTTGAGAAGCCTCAAGCTACTATACTAGAAGAAAGTGAAGATGATACCTCATCTGAGAGGGCAGATGCCAATGAGGCCAATCAGAACAAGAAAAGAGGAATGATTCTTCCATTTGAACCACATTCTATTACATTTGATGACGTTCAATACTCAGTTGACATGCCACCAGTAAGTAAAGCCTCAAGATAATCTCTTGCCACACAAATTTTAGCATCTGGACTCCAACATAATCTCTCAACTGACTTGCAGGAAATGAGAGCTCAAGGTGATGTTGATGATAAATTGGTGCTCCTGAAGGGTGTAAGCGGAGCTTTCCGGCCGGGTGTTCTTACAGCTTTGATGGGTGTTAGTGGGGCTGGTAAAACAACTTTGATGGATGTGTTGGCTGGTCGAAAAACGGGTGGGTATATTGAGGGAAATATCACTATTTCAGGGTATCCAAAGAAGCAGGAAACATTTGCTCGGATTTCTGGATACTGTGAACAGAATGACATCCATTCTCCTCATGTTACTGTTTATGAGTCCCTTCTTTACTCAGCTTGGTTGCGTTTGCCTAAAGAAGTTGATGCTGAAACTAGAAAGGTAAGTAACTTCTCCATTTCATTTCCACTATTACCGTATTATTGTACTTGTAACCATCAATGCAATAATAAAATAACTAAACTTCCTGATATATTTCCAGATGTTTATTGAGGAGGTTATGGAACTTGTGGAACTTACTCCCTTGAGAGGATCACAAGTTGGGTTGCCAGGTGTCAATGGTCTCTCGACTGAGCAACGCAAGAGGTTAACTATTGCAGTCGAGCTGGTAGCAAACCCTTCGATAATATTCATGGATGAACCAACTTCAGGGCTTGATGCTAGAGCTGCTGCAATTGTGATGAGAACAGTCAGGAATACGGTAAACACAGGAAGAACAGTTGTGTGTACCATTCATCAGCCCAGTATTGATATTTTTGAAGCATTTGATGAGGTAAAAATGTTGATAAATTAGGCAGATCACTGGAATTTCTGTTCTTTTACATTGCATGAAATACTAAGATAATTGCGATTTTGCAGCTATTTTTAATGAAACGAGGAGGACAGGAGATATATGTTGGTCCTTTGGGTCATCAATCGTCTCAATTGATCAAGTACTTCGAGGTAAGTTGTAAGATCAAACATCAAGAAATCATTTGTTTCTTTGGTCAATGGGTTTCAAATATTGAAGAACATTACTTTTTGCATTCAGGAGGTTCAAGGAGTACCTAAAATCAAAGATGGTTATAACCCTGCAACTTGGATGTTGGAAGTTACCTCTTCATCGCAAGAACTAATGTTGGGGGTCGATTTTACTGAAGTATACAAAAACTCAGACCTCTATAGGTTAGTCTATTCACATTAAATTTATTGGTTGGGAATTGGAAGATGCCTCGTCAAAGATTTCACAAGATATCTTCTGTTTGGACAAAATGTTACGGTTTATAACCAATTTTGTTGTTGATCTATGAATTGCAGGAGGAACAAAGCACTTATTAAGGAATTAAGTGTGCCTCGACCAGATACAAAAGACCTGTATTTCCCGACTCAATACTCTCAATCTTTCCTTGTCCAATGCATGGCTTGCCTGTGGAAACAACACTGGTCATACTGGCGAAATCCACCTTACACAGCTATCAGATTTTTGTTCACAACCTTCATAGCCCTCATATTCGGGACAATGTTCTGGGATCTTGGCTCTAAATGGTAACTTGAATGAGAATAAGCTGAATTAGAAAGTTCAATCTCGTTTGTTCCTTTCGTTAAGTTGAATCCTAATTCTTTCGGGATGTCATATGATGCAGGAATACACAACAAGATCTGTTTAACGCTATGGGTTGTATGTATGCTGCTATCAACTTTTTGGGATTCCAATACGGGTCAACAGTACAACCTGTTGTGGCTGTTGAACGAACTGTCTTCTATAGAGAAAGAGCAGCCGGAATGTATTCAGCCTTACCATATGCATTTGCACAGGTATCAGTCTAACGTTGATATGCGAATCATGTATTGATGGAAATTAGATTTTCTAATACAATTTCACTCCTGTTGCAGGTTCTAATCGAAGTTCCATACGTCTTCGTACAAACACTTGTATATGGTCTTATTGTCTATGCTATGATGGGACTGGATTGGACAGCTGAAAAATTCTTCTGGTTCTTATTTTTCTTCTTCTTCTCTTTAATGTACTTTGTCCTCTATGGCATGATGACTGTGGCTGTCACTCCTAATCACAACATTGCTGCCATTATCTCGTCTTTCTTCTACGCAATTTGGAATCTCTTTTCTGGATTTATCATCCCACGACCTGTAAGTATTAGCAACACAATTTTTCATTAGCACAATCAATTAATATAAGCAAATTATGAACACACACAAATTTCATCTTTCCTTTTCACTAACAGAGGATCCCTATCTGGTGGAGATGGTATTACTGGGCCACTCCAGTCGCTTATACCTTGTACGGTTTAATAGTATCGCAGTTTGGAGAGATCCAGGATGTGATGGAAGACAGTGGAGATACAGTAGAACAATTCTTGAAAGATTACTTTGGGTTTGAATACAGTTTTCTTGGAGTCGCTGCTGGAATAATTCTTGCTTTCGACGTTCTTTTCGCCTTCATTTTTGCCTATTCTATCAAGGCATTCAACTTCCAAAGGAGATAAGATTGCCTTAATTCCGAAAGAGTGCGTTAGTTTGTCTCAGTTCTTTTAAATAATAGGTTTTTCCTGTGTATTATGTGGTTTACTTATATAAATTTATCTTGTAACAATAAGTTTGTTTTCACATTAAATTAAATTAATATAATTTATTTTTCTATTTTCTGTATTAAATACGGGTATATTATTATTGCATAGAGAATCAATGAAATATAAGGAATTCCCTATCTCATTATGTAGTTACTTTCTGAATGCGTATCAGACCAATTTCTCTAACAAGCATTCATATTCCTTCCCTAGCCATTTATATATCTTTCTGCTCTTGTTTTCACGGGACCATGGCCAACGAAAATCTCTAGTCTCCATTGTTATAGTTGGTAATAGGAGTGAACGGGGTTCGATTTGAACTATTATGACAAATTTTCAAATCAAACTATTTAAAGTGGATCGAAATTTTTCAAACTAAATCAAATCACCTCACTCTCTAAACCAAGCCAAATCAAACCACTTTTTTCAGTTTGGTTCGATTTAAAACCACGGTTTAGTAAATTACAAAATAATATATATCGAACAAGTTAAATCATAATTGTTAGTCTAAAAATCACGTCAGAACTTAAATATTAATATCATTACAAATATTATAAACTAATGTTCTAAAAATCTCATCATTACAATGCAATAAAATGAAAGAAACAACTTGGTTTTAACTTATGGCTATTAGTCAATACTAATGGGGCAACATCTTTAGTTGTAACACACAATTCATTCTATGCAAAAAGATAAAAATATATTGATTTAGTTATAATTAAACGGTATAAAACAACAAATAAAAAAATGAATAGAAAGATCACCTTTTACGGCATTCTCTGAATAATCCAATGCTCCTACCTCATCCAAATATTGACGAATCACTATAGGTTCCTTTTTACTATAACACTAATTCTTAGTGCAAATTATTGCCCCAACCATCTTTGTACTCAATGAATTCCTAAAGTAATCGAGAATCTGACCACTAATAAAGAATGCAGACTCAGAAGTAATTGTGGATACTTGAATAGCTAACACATTTTTGACAATTTGGGAGACAATTTTATACTTATTCGCATTCAATTTTCACCAAATTAATATGTCGAAATGCTCATTGGTCAAATCTTCACAACGATCATTTAAGTAATCTACCGAATCATCTTTTTAACACGAGCTTCTCGCATAAGTGTAGATTTAAAAATTGAGGGAATGGGTTTAGAAATACCCAAAGCAATTTGTGAAGGACTTGGGCTTCCAAGTTGAGTAGCATTCTTAGATGGAGCTAATGGTGGAGTCATCATTTCCTTGTAGCGTTCATATAACTTGTGAAGTATTTTTTCAACTTTATTTAACAACGTGTTTGCAATTTGTACATCATAAATAAGTTCGAACTCAACTTTAAGCAAATTCCAACTTGCATCTAGGGTCAAGAACTGTTGCAATGAACAATTGATTAAACTTTTCAATATTGCCCCAATACTAATCATATTTTCTTTTATGCCATGTACCCTATCAAACTATTTGTCTCTTTAACTAATTCTTTCAATTCTCCATGAATTTCACTTATTTTTCGAATGAAAGTGTTGGACATTACTGTAGACATAAATAAATAAATAAATAAATAAATAAATAAATAAAATAACAAATAATGGGTTGGATCAATTTAAATAATTAGTCCAATTAAGTTTACTAAATTAAAGTCTACTATGACCCAGAAAA
>CAIGRT010009246.1:0-14819 GCA_903798405.1 Fraxinus platypoda
ATTTTTATTAATAACAAATTAATTCTTAAACAAAACTATTAAACATAAACTAGGCAAACGTGCATTGCACGTTGCTTGCACCTAGTAAATCTCATAATCTTCAATGTGATTGCAATACAGATTAAATCTCATAATCGATTTCAATGTTCTTTTTCTTTTTTTTTTTTTCCCCTTTAAATTCTTCTTTTAAGCCGACGTTTAAAATCGAGGTTTTCAACCACCACCGTGACAGGGCAGTTTTTCTGGTTGGATCGGGTTTTTTGCAACTTCATGAAGTAACAGGGCTAAATAAATAAATTAAACACAAAACAATTAGGATCGTAATTTTACTTGATTCGAAGATTGGAAATAAATTTCAAAGTTCGTTATTTCTTTAGTTCTAAACAGACATTTTCGTCTGTTTCTATAACCAACTAGACTTTTAACAGTTTGTTCTAAACTTACAAAGTTTGAACCTCTGCTATCATGTCATCTATCAACAATTTCTCAATTTCATTGCCTATCACGTCAATTTCTCCTTTGAATCCAAACCACTGCATATCCCTGTCGAGTATACTTTCCGGTATCTCCCCTTCGGCTTGAAAATCTTGGCCGGAAAGCAACTTCTGGAGACTATCTCTGATCACTTGCTTTGGCCCCTTCAAATCAACTCCCGTTAGTTTCGGCATAACCCATGGGAAAGAGTCAACAAGCTGCTGATAAACGTCTACAAATAGTGAATTTATTCTGTCAAACAGCAACCTTCTTTCAGACCTCGACTCCAAGTTCTCATGACTATATTTCTTCTCAAGGTTATCAAACAACTCAGGATGCAGAGGACATTCTGGGGAGTGCCATGTTGTTCTAAACAAATCGAGGTCATATTCTTCAAAACCCGAGTTGATCAGCACATCAAGAACATAAGAAGCTTCCCAGTCTTCGGCTTCTAATTTATGGTTTTGTTCCAAGTCCACCAATGAATGTTGTGCTACATCTTCCTCACTTGAAATACGTGCAGGGGCGGGATATGGTCCTGATTCCATCTTGAGGAGCTGCAGCTGCATTCGCAATTCTACGAAAAAAGGTACATAGAAATTTATAATTGTGGAAGAAACTAAGAAAAAGAAAAAAGAAAAACCATAATATCAGAACAAAAGAGAACGCATGTACTGCGAGAATGAGCATGGATGACTGAAGTACATGAATCTAGTAAAGCAAAATATGTCTGTATAAAATTCTGGCATCACAAGGACGCAAAACAGTGGAGTTTTAATGACAGAAGGAAGAGCCAGTCACCGTAAACAATGGCTAAATAGACACTGTACTGCTACCGTGTGTATGAACCAAGGCTCAGGGATTATTTTCATTGGCATCATTCAAATAAATTTTCATATAATTCAGTCAAGCCAAATGACGTTGTTCTCTATAGTTAAAAAAGTATATCTATCAAACACTTTATTCATATACTAGAACTCGCAATGACTTTATCACCATGAGTTTCAAACACAGGCAAATTCTTAAAATATTAATAACGAGCTTCATACCATGAAGTTCAGCACTGACTCTTTCAAAGCTTTCAGAACTAGATGATATATCTTCTGTGAAAGGGACCTCCAGGACTGAAACTGGACTATGATAATCAGCATTCTTGGAGCTCTCTGAAGAATCTGGCTCAGCTCCTGGAAACTGCATGGAAGCAGAAGCTTGTTCGGGTAGTCCCTCCAACGGTTCCTGAAACATCATGATTCGCTGAAATGAATTTCATAGTGGAATAAAACTCTCATAATTCAATTAAACAGCATTCCCACATTAAATGATGAAAATACACCATCATTAGAAAAAAAAAGTGCTAACAAGATGTTATCATAGATGTACAGGTGTGTAACAGCTCTTACAGAAATTTAACTAATAGTCTGCCATGACTACATCAAAATTTAACTCAAAAAGTCTATATTCATAAATTTTTATGGTTTTCAGTAATGTATATTTGTAGAAAGAGGAAACTATAAAATAGAGAGATAATTTGAGATGACTCGATTGAATGGGAATCAAATAACATAACATTTATGCAAAAATATCTCAATGTGGAAATAACCAACTCTAGACAGTAAGATAATTTAGTACCATGTAATTCAACCAAAATCATTTGCAGCAGCATTCTATCAATTCATTCTAGGAATATAAACCAGCTTAGAACTTGTAGACAGTGGAACATTAGATTCTTGTGCAACTTAATCAACTGCCATCAGAAAAGCGGAAGGCATTCACAGCGTGTCATGAAAGAAATAATCATCTAATATATACCTTGGAGTTATACAGATGGAGACTTGGGATGAACATGGAATAGGAACAATGTGACTAAGAGAAGGATTTCCATGCACAGAAAGTGTTTCTATAGCACAGGGGAATGTGGTTCTATACATAGAAAGTGCAATAATTTGCAGTAGCAAATTTTAAGCCTTATCTCAGTTTAATGCAGTTATTTCAAACAAAAAGAGAAAATAAGAACTCGATCTTACTTGGTTATGTGAATAGGGACGACCAAGGAAAACATGTAAAAAAAAAAAAACAATAAAAACATGATTACAAGGTTTAGTATTTGCTGCATGAATGTAGAGTTAATAATTTTGTTAAAAGAAAGCAAAGATCCGAACCTGGAAACTAGAGTCCTCTTTGTAAGAAGCAGTATTTTTGTCCTTTTCTACCTCCGAATATGATTGCTTCAATTGCAACTCAGAAGATTTTGAAGATGAGGTTACAACCCCATGTTTAGCAGCAGCCTTTGCATCAGGAATGGTAGTTGTACAGGTGCCATCTTTTGCAGTGATCTGAGATGTGGACTGCTGTTCACTTGGGTTTGTTTCAAGGTTCATCTCTGTTTGGATCTCAAAATTGGATTCTGTTGAAGAGTCTGTTTCGTCGGTAAATTTGTGATGACAGAAAGGTTTCTTGCTCCTGCATTTTATATCTTTAGAGGAAATATCTTCCTTCCGACTTAGGTTTCCCTTCACAGACTCACTTCTACCACAATTGACAGTGCCATTATGCATTAGATATTGGTCTTCGGCCAGAGTTACAGAATTCATTCTTCTTCTGTGAGTTTTGCCACTCACAAAAGAGGGAGAAAGAGACCTCGATCTTGATGAAATTCTATTACGCTCATCCTTCCAACCATCCGTATTGCTAATGCACAAAGGAAAATCCCAAATTGCAGTTCCATTGTTGCTCATATGCCGATCACTTGTCCTATCGAGACCCACATTAGCATTCAAATATTTAGGCCTTGTTTCTCTATCAGGTTTGGCAAGCATTTCACCCAGTGTGCTAGCATGACCGACCATTTCCAAATCCTGACATCTATGAGTCGTCTTCCACCTAGCAGACAGTCTCTTTTTTGCCTCTCCATTTACAGATGACAATTTAAAAACCTCGGACTCACTGGCAGAATCACTTTCATAAGCATCATAAGAACTCTCGTCTCCTGCATATCCTCTGACTCCAGAAGATGTTGGATCAATGAATCCATCACAACCATCCCTCATTCTCCTTGAAATTTCTCTAGCAATTTCCCTAGCATCTCTTGACAAGGGGTTCAAGGATCCTACGTCATCAGATGAATCTCTCCTGCTCCTGGATAGTATTTCGGCACCTCCTAAACTTTTATATTCTGTGAGCTTCCTAAAGTTGGAGGGGTAATTATGTGAGTAACCAGGTGATGAGACAGATGCACAAGCACTCTGAATCTTTCCAAGGTTCGGCTTGAGAACGACAATCCTTGTGGGAAGAGTGTTTCTTCCTTTCATCTCTTCTAATTGAATCTTTGGTGATTTGCAAGAAACATGAGCTCTATGGCGATTGTGTGGGTGGAGTAAAAGGCCATCTTCACGCTTCTGGTGGGAGGTCATGTCATGTTTGCACGAAATCTCTCTCTCTGATTTCCATGCTTTGGCATTGCACTCATACTCTGCAAAATTTGATGGCTTCAGAACTTCTATATGACCACGAAGAGAACTGGAAGGATCGACTTCTAAATCATGCATATGCTTTACAAATAAGGAATCTGGATGCTGAAAAAATTTCTGGAATGAGCCCTTATTCGAGTCTACCAACTCATGTGAGTGAGAATATTCTTTTGGACCTAGAAGCTTTTCATCAGTGGAAAGATGTTTTGCATTTGTAAACTTCTGCTGATTGAGTGCATACTCAGATTTTGTAAGCTTTGAGTTTGCGCTCCATCTTGATGAATTACGCCGACTTGCAACGTGAGATGCTTCCACATCTTCATATACATCCCTGAATTCTTGCTGCTCCATTGAGGTTTTCCAACTTGATTGGCCATCGAGTAGTTCGCCATTCCGTTGGATGCTCATTGACACATTTTTCTGTTGATAGCTATCTGAAAAACTCCTTTGTTGTCTATGAGCATGTCGGGGAGACGGCAGCCCGTCAAGACCCATCAATCTGGCAATAACACTTGGCGAGCGTCTTTTAACATCAGTTTCTTTTGACATTTCTTCTGCCAATAACTTCTTTATTGGTGTTCCAGTGGCTCGTCTCGAAGTGCTTTGCCCCAGCTCAACCATGAACTGCATTGTATCATCTATAAGTTATCATATGTTAAGAGTCACTACATGCAAAAAGAAAGTCATAACATCTCTTGGCACGTGAATACCAATGTCAATGATTACTAGATATTCGGAGAGCTAAAAAATCATACAGATCAAAATACACATACACGCACCATATCATTCCCAGGGGTTCCACCAACAGGAGTTTGAGAATCAGAAGACAGTCTCGGAGCAGCTCTGTGTTTTTCACTTTGTCGAATTCCTGGAAAAGTCCAAATCATAAGAAATTGATTGCAAAACTTATAAATGTAGTTGAAAGCTATCAATCACTAATAATTCTGGAAAGAGTCTGTCAAATGAAAGAGTTCTCTAGATGCAGATCTCAAAATGAATTAAATAAGACACATTCATCCAAAATTGTAAACTAATTGAATCAACAATAACAGACTCCATCAATTCATTGGTAGCAGGAAATCAAAATACAAAGTTCTCTTTCTCAGTCTAAAATTTACGAACTATATGTTGAAAGAATCATTTTAAAAATTGGGAAAATTGTAAGATGCTCTTAAATAGAATTTAAAGGAAAATCTGAATAAAACTAGTACAAGTTCTCCTGAAAGACTAGGCCCAGCTATGATAATTTATCATTAAGAAGAAAGTTCTATAAGAAAAAGGGAACAAAATAATGCTGATACCATTACCCAAAAAAAAAAGTCCCTATTTAATTCCACTTGCTAAAACACTTTATCAAAAGCATGTTCAACACTTATAATCAACTCATGTCATTTATAAACTTTACGTTTAACAACGACAAGAAATAGAAATTAAACAGCTCAAAAAGGATTCTTTTTCTATTGCTTAATGAATAAACAAATTATTCAATGACAAAAAAAGTTCTCGCAAGAAGGGTATTTAAAAATAAAAAATAATAATTCCATTAAATTTTGGCTTTGTCGTGAAAGTAGCAAACATAATGATTTGATAAAAACTCCTCAATCTCTTCCCTTTTCTTATCAAGTCTGTCCCTTTAAATATCAAAATCCAGAAAGAAATGAGAGAGTGAAGCATAGAGATTCGGATTATTAAAGAAAAACTCGGGAACTGAGGCATCTCCAATGCTGAACCAAAATTTGAACTAAATTTTGCACCATTTTACACCAAACTAAAAATATCCCCAACCATTACACCAAAACTTACAAACAGTATTTAATCATTTTCTTCTCTTTTTTTATTCTTAATAATTTATTTATTTGAAAAATTATTTATTTATTTATTTTACAAATAAATTTATTTTAAGTTTTTTNTATTTATTTATTTATTTTACAAATAAATTTATTTTAAGTTTTTTTTGTGTTGCAATTTTAATTAATTCATTAATAAGAATTATAATAATAAAAACTTATTGTATTAAAAAATATATAACATAAATGACACAAATACCCTCCATCAATTAGTTTGGCAAATAGAAAAAAGGGTAAATTTGACTTTGCACCAAAATGGTGCAAACTTTGTTGCTTCATTGGAGAGTTTTTGCACCAAAATTTGGTGTATTTTGGTGTTTTCGTGCTAGCTTTGGAGATGTTCTAAAAGCATAGAGAAAACACTACCAATTTTCTGAAATTTTCGTCATAATTTTTTATAGAGGGGGACAAAAACTGAAGATTTTGATTTTCCTTTTCATTTTCAGAGATCCAAAGCTTTTCATTTCAAATTTCTCCTAAAATGGAAAACAAACCAAAGAAGAACAAATTCAATATTTTCCCTGTTTTTTTCTTTCATTATCGAATTATCTTCAAAGACAGAAACACATTAAGAATACTCATTAAACCAAACTCAAACAAAAAGGAAAATCAAAAGGTTTTAGTCTCTTACACGAAATCAAAATAAATTTTGTCTTAACGAAAGACCAAAGTGCTTAACCAAATATTCTAACAAAATGTACAGTCACAGAACGAGAGATGGAAATTTTTTACCTTCAATGCTTGTAGCACTCTTGGACTTCCTATGCCGAGCTCTCTCCATTTTCTTTTCCAAAATTCAAATGCCAAAACAGACAAAAGCAAACTAGAAAAGAAAAAAAGAAAAAAAAAAAAAACTATTTTTCTTCTCTTTTGAAAAGATAAAAAGAAACGGCGGTTTCCGAGAAACAAAATTAGAAATTAGATCGGAATCCTTGGCAAAAGCACGACACCACCACGAAAACCATCACCGTTATACCTAGCTTCTCTTCAGCTCATTTTAAACACCTACACCAAAATTTCGAAAAAAAAAAAAACGAAAATGAACATCAGGCAGATCTTCGTATACACACACACACATGGACAAGCACATTCTAGAGAGGGAGTGTGTGTGTGTGTATGCTTGCGCCTAACATACACATAACTTTTGTGTGTGAAAATGGGGCAGAGAAAAAGAGAGCATCTATACATACATGTAGTTTTAGAGAGAGAAAGTCAGGCGGGTATTCATGGCCCCGTGAGAGAGAGAGAGAGAGAGAGAGAGAGTGAGGAGTACGTTTTTGAATTGGAATTGAACATAGAATTTAGATAGGGCGGCACGTGAGGGAATACATTAGTGATTTAGTGTGCATTGTGCAAGGAAGGGAGTATGGGGACCCTTTTGTGTAGGGTTGTACTATTTCCACGTATGAATAATAACAAGTGCAGGTTTGGCTAAGCTTAAAATTCAATTAAAATTGAAAATACAGCGTCCCACTCGTTTAGTAAAAATCAACAATAACGACTAATTTTTCAATTTTAATCCGTAAAATTAGAGATGGCTTTTGCGGGCAAATATGGATTACAATTTTTCAAATATTTTAGTTAATTATAATTAATGACTCGGATTTGCTAATTTTATTTATTAGGGTTCCACGCAGCAAACTAATGTGTCGGGAAATTTTAAAACTTTTAGAAAAAGATTTCTTATTATTTCCAAATCCAGGATTATCATTAATTTTCCGCTCCTTGGATGCTTAATATTGGATCCAAGTTTTGTAGATAATAAGTAATTATGATGATTTTAATTGCAAACATATCCCAAACTTTTATTGCTTTTAATGTCACAATTCATTAATTACAGCTTTGAAATGACATTAATTTAACTTTGCCAAATGTTGATAGACGGAAAAATTATTTCGAATAATGCTATCTAGCAGCATTGATGCTAATGTGGCACTGTGTGATAGGATATTCGAAATACAAATTAAATTCATTGAGTAATGTAACAGTGACATCACTGTCATATAAACTATTTTTCACCACCTAAAAGTAGAGATAAAGCTATTTTTCAATCTTTTTAACCTGCAAATGTAGTTAAATAAAGGCAACAAAAAGAAAAATTAATGTTCGATATATTATTTTGCCAAAAAAATATTTGTGTTCATCGGTTCTCTATGACTATGAGATCATCTTATGGCACCTTTAGCATTCGTTAGTTATGAATCGGTCATAAAATCTGATTCAGGCCATGTTTGAGCCACATTATTTTTTTTATTCTCATTCTTCTACTCATTTTTAACCACACATTCTTCAATAAAATAATATTTTCTATCACATCAATAATTTAAGGAAGAAAAAGTTGATGTTTAAGGGGTAGTGTAGTTCAGTAAAAATGCATTCTTTTTTCCAAAAATGTGCACCAAACGGGGGCTCAACAAGTGAAATGTATTTGATATTCTCTTCGAGTTGAGCAGTAATAATCGTGAAAAGAAAATCTTTCATTTCTTAAATCAGCCTTCTGAAGACTAAAGAATTTTCTTATAAAATCACTTTTAACGGTACATTCTATTGAATCCACGACTTTTCTTTACTTTTTAACAATAAGTACGTCTCTGAAAACGGAATTGCTAAATGTACAGCTCGAGCTTCACAGCTCGGATCACAGCACCCTCACAAAGCCGCGGGCCCCACCCCTAAATTTGATTATTTTAATCGCGGGCCCCGCTCCTGAATGTGAGAGGGCTGTCACCCGAGCTGTCACCCGGGCTGTGAGTGTAGCAAGATTCCTCTGAAAAATCTATATGAAACAAGTTTTAAGCGATGGTAAACTCGTGTCAGTCTTTTACCTCTGAACCATACAAATATATTACACTTATGTATGTGTGGAAAAATACGACAAACATTGGCATCCTTGAATTATTAATGGGGACATAACGATAAGAACATTTGGGATATTGACTTTGGTGCCTTTACCAATAATAGGACAAAATACATTGCATGGGATTGCGAGTTCGATTGTGTTAAATTATGGACAAGAATCTTCAATTGCACGACTTATTCATGCTATTTCTTGGCAGCCTCTGGGAATATATAGGCTCCCTATATGTTCAAGCATTTTTCGTTTAGACATTGTTGAATAAGAAAAAAAAAATTATTATTCTTTTGTTGATTTAGTTGAAAAATATTTTTTTAGTAAATTTTAGCATAAGTTAATGAGACGTATGATCGAAAAATTGTGTTTTCCGTGTACGCTTTCCTCTCGTGTTTTTCTTCGTTCATGGTTTGATATTCTGATGTCCTAGACATAGAGATTGGTATCGTAAAGAAAGAGGAATGGCTCGGATATCTCACTTAGCCAAGCCAGAAAAAATGGATTAGATATAAATGAGTTTTAAAAAAAAAAAAAGGAATACTTTTTGAAGTATAACCGTATGATTAAAAATAAGTTTTATATATTTTCAAAAAAATATACATTCGCATTTAGAACTGATAATTGAGAGAAAAATACGTATATCTTTTGTCGCTATAATCATAAACATTTGAGATATTGCATTTCTTTCTCCTTAGCAAAAATAATATATAATTTCAGAACTTTCCTTGATAAAAAGGGTTTTTATGGACTAAAATTCTTTTGTTGAGCTTTGGAACAAAGCAACAAAGTGTATGAGAAAGAAAGGGAAAACGTTAAACTAATCAAAATATATGTTGTTCCTAAGTGTGCCAACCTATGATAGATTATTGATATTTTTGAACTGTAGCATTGCCCAGTAACACAACTTTTAGACTATCCCAACCCAACATGGATTATCTTCAAAGATGCTCTTGGACTATTTGAGAAGAGATTTTGTGAAAAAAATAATTTTTTTAGAAAATATGTGATTAAAAATTCAGAAATATTTTGGATCCACGTGTAAAATTATTTTATTGAAAAAAATGTGGGGTTAAAAATGAATTTTAAAGAATTTTTACCGAACAAGAAATTTTATATGCATTTTGTTGAAATAATTGGTATTATTTATAGTGTGAATTGGAAAAAGCTCCCAATAAGTGTAATGATTGGTGTGACTCTTTAAGTGCAAAATGTGCATAACGAAAAGTCATAAACTTTTATTAAGGTGCAATTTAGACCATCAATTATGAAATAACTCAATCTATAGGTTAAAATTAATTTTTCCAATAGATGCGACCATTAGGAAGAAATGCTTGAAAATCTACAAATAAGACCCTTATAATTTCATTTTCTTCACTCCAAATCAATTCAATATATTTGATTTCTAATTCTTTTCCTTTCCAAGTTATCTTCCATTTTAAAAGAGTACAATCAAGCACTAGTTTGTCAAGCAAAATCAATATTGTGCTATATTAATTTTGGAAGAAACATTGTATTTTGGAAGACGGATGTTCATTTGATCATGTCAGCACCAGTGCAGGGAGCGAAATCCATCTTAAGGGGATTTGGATTCGCATACATTGCTTCATTTAATCTCCTTTTAATTTCTGTATTTTTGACGTTTAAGTAAGTCGTGATTTACTTATTATTATGCATCAATTTATCCAACACATTCTTACGTGCTATTTCTCTTAATACTTTTTGGTACATCATCGAGCACAAATAGTGTAAAATAGATTAGACGGGACATCCTTAACTCAAAGTGGCCCATCTTTTTAGTCAGGGACTACCAAATCACCCTTCTATTGAAAGCACAACACTACTACCAAGTCGGACAATCGACAGCAAATCAACATGTATCTATACTCGAAACAAGTCAGTTCAGTACTAACAAGTTTTCTAAGGGCTACACTGCCTACTCCATTTTAACACCACGAATGCAATACCAGATTTTTTAAGGGCTAGACGGCATAATCCATTCAGCATACTTCACCGGATTACAAAATTTATCATAAAACATCATTAGTTAGACTTTCAAACATTAAAATCGAATATAGCTTTCGGAGATTAAATGATACTATTATAACCACTGTTTGGTTCAGATAAAAATCAATTTTTTTAAAGTAAATTTCGATAAAAATTGATGAGATGTGGTTGAAAAGTTGTGAATTCAATGAAAATTTGACTTTGGCTTAAAATTTAATCAATTTTTCTTAGTCGAATCAAATATGAGATCTTACGAGCTGAAAATGTAACATATCCCTGTTTGGTGCACATTTTGAGTCCAAAAATGTATTTTTTTTTGTTTGATGTGATGGAGAATATGTGGTTGAAAAAAGAAGGAAAAATTATTGATGTGATGAAAAATATTATTTTATTGAAGAATGTGTATTTGAAAATGAGTAAAAGAATGAGAATAAAAAAAAATGTGGGCCAAGAAAAACAAACTTTCAAATGTAGGGGCTACAACAGTGCATTATGTACTACAATCCAAGTTAGGGTTTAGTTCATTGCATAAATAAATTAACGATATATAAAATATCTACAAAAGGACCTAGTTTAGCCCCTGTTTGTCTACCATTTTTACAAACATTGTTTTCTACCGTAAACAATCTCAACCACATATTCACTCATTAAAATATTCCACACACAAACCAATATCTCAACCACATATTCACTCAATAAAATAATCCACATACAAACCAATAAAGTTACTTTAAATTTCAACCACACATTCTCCAAAAAATACTATTCCTTACTCCATTTCTCTATCAATAATGATAGACAAACAAGCTCTTAGTCTACTTTGAAGAGATGGGTCTGTTTAACTGAATAATTTTGACTTAGATGCCATCATTAAAGAAAAAGTTTAAAAGCTAATTGTCCTAATTAAAGCACCAACATTGATTACTTTTGAATGGCTTTAATAAGTTGGAAAATTCTCACCTTGGGAAGTAGGTTTGTATTATGCAGTTGATTACTTAATTGAACATAGTAAAGAAAAGAATTTATATATTTGATTCTAAATTAGTTGAAAATAGAGATTACAAAAATATATACATGCTCAAATTCTCCCTACTTTGCCTTGAAAAGTAATTAGAATTATATGTGAGTTTTGAAAAAACTATTCCCTCCGTCCCATTTATACAGGTTGATTTTTCTTATTTTCTTATCTCAATTATATAGTCTCATTTCTTTATTGAGAATGTTTTATTTTATTCGTTTACTAATATACCCTTATTTAATTTGCATAGTTATAATCAATTTTTTCCCGCTTAATCTTCTTGAAAATTAAATCATTCAATTTTTTTATTACTTCCAACAATAATTTACTACTAATTGTTGATAATTAAATAAAGGTAAATTATGAAAGTTTTTGACTAAAATTATTTTTTTAATAACATTAAATAAAATTTTTTAATCGTGTGAAAAATAAAATCATCCTATATAAATAGGGGGAGTGAGGGAGTATATAAAGTGAAAATTCACATCTTGTTGATACACTACCCTTTTGACTGGCGTGTAGTTTAAGTAAGAGAATAGTGGTGATAGATGATTACTCTCTCGACATTTTTTACAAACCCTTTTGTCCTCATTTGAGACGAGATTATGTGAGTAGACACAAGATCATAGTTTTTGGCTTCTACTTATGTTGGTCATTGAGAGTGACTATTTTAGTATTTTTGTAAAATTTTCAACTGATGAATCAAAGAAAATGTGAGAATAACGTCAAGCATGGACGGATCTACAGTGGGGACAATGGGGTCACCTGTTGTCACTAAATTTTAAATCTAAAATTTTGCACGACATTTTTAAAGATTTTGCACAAAATTTTCAGAAAGTTCCTTAATAGTTTTCAATTTTGCCCTCACAATTAAAATTTCCTACAATTTACACCAACAACTCTAAAATTTTATCTCCGCCCTTGACGTCAAGTATTCATGCTCATTATCCCATAGCTATCAAACGTGCTACATTAGCAAGATAGGGTATGTGTCCCTCCAAGGTTAACTAACCAAGAAACTCGTCCTCAATTCAAATTTAAGCGAGTAGTGATCTCCTATTGTCTCTACGAGGATAATTAGATTTATACTGAGAGCGAACATTAATACAATCTAAATTTATTACCATTCTCATATTGTTATAGATTCCTATTTAGCCCATGTTTGATTTATTTTAAAAAGATGAACAAAATTTAAGTTACATAGATAATTAATTTTAATCACACATTAAATGAAATTCACGATTTTTATCAATTTGCCACACATTTTTATCAAAAATTACTAAAAAAATCTAGTTTTTAACTAAAATCAAGCAGGAACTTATTTTCAAGCACACTATGCATAAAATAATTTTACATGTCAATCCATAACTTTTTCTTACGTTTTAATCATACATTCTCCAGAAATAATACTTTTCTCAAAATCAATTCTAAAAATATTTACATCAAATAGGCTTCAATAATAAAATTTCAAACAACTATCTAACCATGTCCCTTCTCCAAACACTTCATAACTATTCTATGGAAATTGAAATTGTGACTGCTCTTACAACAAAGCTCTATAATGCAACCGACGCCACCATTATTGTTGTTATCATTATTCCTGTTTGATAGGTAAATGTGAAAATTGAAGATAGTGAATAGCAACAACAATAATACAATAAAAGATTCTTTGACTATAGACTGTACCTGTCTAGCATATAATTCTATACTGATCAAGGCCTACACATAGGAACTCTGATAATATAGCCTCACACCAAAAAAATCAAATCTTACAACTCTACACAATTCATAAGACGCACAAGTGCTATATACTTATCCATCCGTAGACACGGAGGGAGAAAGCCCAGGACTACTCCAAGTCCATTTCATTTTTCATGGGATGAAAATTATTGTTCTATGTATCTAAATTTCTTTTTATCCCCCCTGACTCCGCCACTATCTCCATCGCTCATTTACCCCTGTTTATGAACGTCTTGCTAGACGTTGCAAAGTTATTGCTTCTCAACTACTAGGTTCATTTTTTCACCCTTTCGCATTTAAGGGAGGAAAATCTCACCAACTTGAAGCATAAAATTTGAAGTTTTTCAATAGAAGTCACAAATAATAAAGATCTTACTCTACGCATCGCACACTCTTCTCGTCTAATGTGTGCACAAACTGGCAATGGTGATGGTAACTAGGTCCGAGACACAAACAGAATAACCCAAAGAAAACTTTTCTTGTAATATGGACCAGAAGAATGAATCTCTGTTCAACCTTCAACTAAATTCGTTCCGCAGATAAGAAACAGCATAAATATACACTTGCACGTATTTCGTGGGAAGTCAAAATACCCAACAAAATATAACCAATATTTGGTATATGAAATAATTTAGTCTCATGAATACATGTAATGGAAATATCCAGTACTATTACTCCAATTAAAAAAATTCAAAATGAAAGGCTAGGAATTTGCTCAATCATGTAAATTACTAACATACAAACCAGAATATGGTTCCTGCATTCTTGAGAATTACCTGTGTAATCTGTACAGAGATGAAGATGCAAAGCTAGAAAGATAACTAAATGACTAAAAGTATAGTACCCTAAAACCCACGTTCATCCTCAACTCCCCAAAAGAATAGAAAGAATTAGGCCAACCGGCCTACACAACATGGGGTTGACAATTACTTGGAATTTAAGTATGAGGTCAAAGTTTTGCTTACACGAAGTGTTAGCATCCAGCAAAGATACCAAGAGGCTGTTAAACAGTATCTAAACCATCTATAAGAATTTCCAAATGGGAAAAATCTTAGGTGTAATATCTCTTTGTTAATTAGATTCTTACCAGGAACAACCACAATAGAGAACAAAATCTTCTGATAAAGATCTAATATTTATTTAGTTGAAGACTTGATAAACGGGGTGATGATTTTCTAAAATATAAAATTTTTCTTGTATTTTTTTTTTCCTTGTTTATTGAGGATTTTTGTTTTCAACATACTTGATTGTTGAATAAACAGAGTTTTCTCCCCCAATAGCTATCTTTCTCCCCCTCCCCCCCCCCCCCCCCTCTCTCTCTCTTCTGATGTTCTATTTTTACAATTGATTGTGCTACATGTACGCTCTTATGTACATCTTTCCTTACACTCTATCACATGGTATCATCATCTCCCTTG
>CAIGRT010009248.1:0-14905 GCA_903798405.1 Fraxinus platypoda
AGGTAATTTGCTAATAACACAACCTCCCCCCCCCCCCACATGTTCTGAGGTAACCCTAAATTTACTAACATTGTATTCATAATTTCTTTTAAGATACGATTTTTCCGTTCAGCAACACCATTTTGTTATGGAGAATAAGGTGTAGTGGTTTCATGTATGATTTCGTGTTGTGCACAAAATTAAACAAATGATGCTTCATACTCAACACCTCGATCACTTCTCAATACCTTAATTTTCTTATTAAGTTGATTTTCAACTTCATTCTTATAGAGATAAATTTCTCTATAGTTCTCCCAACACAAAACCTCTTCCAATACATCACTTTAAGCTCCAATTTTTCATTCACCCGAGTATCTTTTTGACAAGTAAATATATGATTTCGATGTTCTCACAGAAAAGAAGACAAATTAATCTTGATCTTCCAAAATAAACAAATGAGTCCCACTCTAAATTTATGCCAAAGTCAACCCTTCAATTTATTTATTTTTTCTAACATTATCTACGACGTTTGCAGTGACGCTTAAGTTTGCTAAGTGCAATGGTGGTGGTTGAGACGTTAGATTTTGTATCTAAGTGTTGTTGGGTGATGCAATGGAAAAGTTCGATGGTGGTGGTGTGCAAGAGCTGGAGTCGAGAGTGGGGGTGGGGTGGAAGAAGGTGAACAATATTTTTTTATTTAATTATTTTATTTAAAAAAATAAATTTACAATTTTGCCTTTCTGAATTTAATCAAAATGTGATCAAATTGCATTTTTTGTCAACTAACTGGTGGATGGACGAATTCCATCCACGTGTCCTCCATCTGCAAAGGTAAGTAAATGTTTGGGGACCTCAGCTGCCAGAATGAAATGTTTGGATAATCTTTGCTAAGTTTTGAAAGATTAGGAACCACAGTTGGTAATCTCCATATTTCAAATAATGCAAGCATAATACTTTAATAGAAATCTAGGACAAAACAACAAATCACAAAATTGAACCTTTTTTTTTTAAATCATTAGTTTGGGTTCACATAGATTCATAAAGTTTTGATTTTAAATTGAACCAAACTGTTTCTAAATGGTTAGATTTAAATTTAAATTTTTACAAACTATTTTAAACCGTCAAATCTTTACAAGAATAAATCCTAGTTAAAACTAAACATCTAAATAAAAAAGACATATCAATATTAAACATATATCAATTGAAGTCAATACCAACCCAATTACTTAACCCCTATCATTTAATATTAATTGAATTCAATACCAACCCAATTATTTAACCCATGTTTGACATACATACATATATATATTGGAAAGAATGAGTTTTTGAATAGTAAATTTTTGAAGATTGTGTAATTAAAAAATATGATTTTTTTTTTAAATTTACGTGAATAAAATTTTATTGTGGGAATATGTACGAGGAAAAAATAGTTTTGAGAGAATGGTTATCAAACAAGGGCTCAATATCCAATTAGGCAAATATTCATCCTAATTAATTAACTAAACTATGCCCAATTACCCATTAGTCATTTTAATTAAGAATGCAAAAACCTCAAATTGGCTGAAGTGCTAAGCAGTTTCATCACCTGCCATCACAATTAACCAGACAATTAAATTTAGATTTCAATTTAGACTCACACAATTTCTTTTCCTTCTATTAATAATTTTCTTGGACTTCGGCTAAATTTTTCAGGCCAGTTTACCTATTTATTAATTTTTATTTTTTGGCAGTTGTTTGTTATATTTTATTGAAAGTTGTGTTGTTTTGTTCCGACTTGTGTCGGACTCCCTTAAATTTTTAGCTGGATAATTTTATTTTATTTTATTTGCGTCTTAATTTTCTCTTTGGGTCCCACAATTTATTATTAGTTTTTAACTTAGTTGCTAGGTTTTACATCTAATTGTTGTGATTTCATTCTAATTTGTTGGGCTCTTTTAAATCTTTAGTTGAACTATGTTTTTACATCAATTAGAATAGTGTTTATTTTATGTTTTCGATTTACTTATTTGAAATTACTCACTGAATAACTTTCTTGAATAGTTGGTAGTTTATTGAATTTTTTATTATTGTCATAGTAAGCAACCTATTGAGTTTTTTTCATAATAAGGATCATGTCAAATTCTTATTGCTATAGTTGTGCCTATGCAAGTTTTAAGATCAAGTTTAATGAGCTTTTAGACCAATATTTATGATTTAATTTCTTTGATAAATGTTATCGTTTATTTGCTGAATTGTGGTTTTTAATGGAACCAACTCGAAAAAGTAGTTTGATTTGGTTTGAAAAAATTTCAAACCGGTTTAAGTGGTTTTGTTTGAAATTTGTCACAAAAAGTTCAAACCAAACTCTAATCTTCCCTACAAAACACAACTATCAAGGATGAGATACGCTAATTAATGTAAGGTTGTATATAAGAATTTGACGAAATAAAAAATTTAGAACATAAGTATTACAACGAGCATTAATCTTAAAGTGCAGATGTAGTCTGCCCCTCTCTGTAGGCAGCTCCTCTTTCCCTCTGACTGTGATGCCTTCCGTTCCAATGTGGATTCGAAACTAGTGAAGATGATTCTCTAGGAACCTAAAATGTTTATTAGAGCGAAACTATAATTTTTAGGCCGACCAACGTTGGTTACAAAGAGGATTTTTATCTCGATTTTTGTTCTATTGCACATAAACCGTATACTTTTCTACTTTTATTCCATTGTTTCCTCTTGCCGTATACATTGCTATTACTGATATTATGCATTGTGTAATATTTATTACTTGATCGATGTGCATTTATTATAGAAAAATGAGTGAGGATGAATCTTGTTCTCATGTTTAAGGATACTGAAAATTCATTATCTATAAAATTTAATGTAGTTGTCACAAGCAAGGATGAATAAGTTTTGAAGACATGATAGGCCATTCCTTATTGAGTTATTTGCGGGATGTATTCCTTGCCAAAAGTTTTTTTATTTTTTTTAATGCTACGTTGCCAGGAAACTTTGACACCTTCTTTGACAAAATGTTTTATTGGACTGTTTTAAAAATAATCAACTTTTACATTCAATCATTTCTTGTCATCAAATACATTGTCAACTAGGATGTCAACATTTTCTGACAAAGTAGCTCAATTCTTTTTCTTTTCAGTTGGCCCATTTCATCGAGTCAATTTGACATTTATTATTATTATTATTATTCTCAAATGTTATGATAGTTTCTTGATACGATGTTGAAGTACTCATGACGACTTGTTAACACGCCTTTCAATATGTAAATGTTATCAAAACTAATTATTTGTACAATGAAAAGAAAGAAAAAGTAAAGGTAAAGATGATTCGAGGTATGACATAGCAAATATCCTTAAGACAAATTTCACCCACTACACAGACTTCAAGAGGATTATATGACGTCTATCTCTCAAGATATAACGCTTCTTCTAAAGTTATTACTGTACTATACAAATCTTGTAAGTCGAATCAAAGTGTTGACTATATTATCCTCGAACGAAATAGACTCGAATTTAAAATTGCTAAGATGAAATTTTATTTTTGAAAATATTTTGGACAAAATTTTGTTTCAGTAAAATAAAAGAACCGATTTTTCAAATAGAAGAGAGAATTAGAAATTAATGATATTGAATTGATTTGGTATAAGACTATTAATTGACTAGATCAATCTGAGCTCTTAGATCATACCACTTTAAATTGTGCAGTCCAAATTGCATCTCTTTGCGATGGTCCATGACTCTTCATTGCACACTTGTCTCATAGGAATGAACACATTCAGTTATCACACCTCTAGCCATGAAGACGCCATGCGCTATATTGCAACTGTCACACAAATGCCAACTAATCGAGATATTTGCCTACCATTTATCGAACCATGATTCCAATTTCGAAAGCTTTAAGGCGACGATGCGTACGGACAAAGTATGCCTCTAAAACGCTCAATGCAATAATTTCGACCCTGCGTAGATTGTAGTAGGCACCACGGGTCCCGGGGGGCCGGGTCCCGAGCAGCTAGTTAAAGCTAGCCTTAAGGCACAATAGCTATGGTGTAGTGGACTATTGTGTCAAATTACTAATTCTAAAGGTGTACAAACTTATAAAATCTTTTATTCAATACCATCATTTTTCACTTAAAAAATCATATGGAATTTTTATTGGAGACCTTTTCAATCCATCCAAATAATTTCAATGGCCCACGACATTAAATTATCCAATTTAATGTCTTGACCCAAATAACATTAAATAATCCAATTTAATGTCTTGATCAATTAACAACAACAAAATCATTTTAAAATGGTTGCACCAAATGCATTTAATAAATTTAATAATTTATGATCATCACCTCTTTTGACATATTTTCGAGCCATTTTCTTGATCGTTGGGGTCGGATCTTGGTATAGTTTCAAAGAACTCATCACCAGCTATGCTACGCATATTTCAAAACGAAAAACTATTAAACCGTGGACTTAAAATAGCTAGTCTAAGATCGTTGTTTATTTTATTAAGTATGCAAATTTAAGGTAAAGTTCATTATGTTCCCATTTCATTTGGCTTGTACTGTCAAAACCCTCTTTAAAAAAAAAATAAAAATTGTAAGCCCTCGTAATTAATCATGGATCGCCCTATGGAAGTTGACGACATGCCAAAGTTGTTATAGTTTTTGAAAAAAATTCAATGATATATGGATCTTATAAGCAAATGCTTGATGTTGCTCGATGTGAACTCAAATTGTTGCAGCAATTCAAGCAGTTCCTCAACAAAAAATTATAGGTTGAGGGCTTATGTGAAAAAAATAGAATGGGAACTCATTTACTACTAAGTCAATAGGTTGGGGACTAATGCTACAATTTTCCACAATATTATAAAAATAATATATAATAATATATTGAAAAAATGGACGGTGGAAAATTGTTTCCGAAACTTTAGCATTTGTTAATTCAGATTCTTATTATAAGATGGAAAAAATTGCCTTTTTTATTAATCTTATGTACATTTTTCACGTTTTAAATCAAACAACGCCAAAATATATTATTTTTATTTTTAATCGGGCCCATTAAAAGTAAACGCGGTGAAACTCAATTAATATATATAAACTCATTTAATAATTGCCCACGCTAAATGGATGTTTATATTTATGGGATAATTTACCATGTTAATAAAAAAATAAATTACTGCTGTAACATTTTATCGTCATTTGCAATGTTCTAAAAAGCGTAAAGTATGACTAGAGTTAAAGACAAAACTTCAAGCTTTACGAGTTTAGGCTAATTTAGGCGAGACCCTGGCATAAAAAAAACGTTCTCTCAATTTTAAATTTGTTTTAAACTTTAAATCATTCTAAAAATTATTCAATAATTAAAATAATACATACTAAACATCTAAAATTATAAAAACTATATTTACTTAATAATTTCCAATTATTCAATTATACAATTTTCTTCGAAATGCAAAGTTAGATTATTTTTCATAGTTTCAACTTTCAACTAGACAACTTCTACTTGAAATTCTGTAACATTTCATTTTTTACTTTTGTACATATAAAGTCATTTAAAAACTTGAAACAAAAGTAAAATAAAAGGCATTTAAAAAAAGAAAAAAATTAAAAAAATAAAATAAAGCACCACTAGGCACTCATTGCCAAGGTGTGACGTTTCTCCAGAGCCTCGAGCCTAAGCATCACTTAGGCAAGTTTTTTAGATCACTGGTAATTTGAGAATTATTCATGTTAACGGTGTTCGCATGTCGTTGTTAAAGAAAATTTATATTATCACTTGATATTTATGTTCTTTTTCACAACTATAAATTTTATAAATGTTTTTTATAGATTAAGTAATCACATATAAAGACTTTATCGGTGTATGATTACAGAAAAAGGCGTGAAAGGAGGGGAGAGCCCCCGACTCGAATGAGCGAGGCTAGCATAGGCAAATGAGAAGAATGTTGGGGTTAGTGGGGAATTAAGAATAGAATCGAGATAAAACGATGCTCCAAAAATGGACCAAATGGCATATGTGATGGTGATATAAGATTGGGACTAAATAGCATAATTTTGAACAACTTGTCAGAAAGTGGGCTACAATTGATTCCTACCTACCAAACAAATATTTTTGCCAGTTTTTGTACACAAAGCAAATCTTTTTTGGTCCATCCCTTTACTTTACATCTCTTAATCGAATCAAATTATTTTATTACATTAATTTAATCGAACTTAATATATAGAAACAGGTGTATAATTCACGTGGCTACTGCAACTCTCCCTGTCGCTATATCAATAGTTTATCAAATAAAGCACGTGTAGAATACAAATTTTCTTTGTAAGTCACACACTACAGTACTTTGGAGTGACTTTAAATGTCCACCTTTCCTCCTGAATCCTCCATCACAACCCTCATCTCTTTCTCTCGTACAAGACAAACTCACAGAGAGTTGAAAATGCTGTCAGTTGAGCCTAATTCGGGTTTGAGAATCCTTATACAACTCGAAAATGATGAAACCAATGTTGTGTTCAAGTGTGCTTCAAAACTGGTAAACCCCAGTTTTTATCTGAATCAGAAACAGAATCCCTCGATTCATTCTTGCTTTCTGAAGTTGTGTTTCCTTTGTAACAAGCACTTGAGTCTTGATAAAGAGGTGTACATGTATATGGGTGATCAGGGTTTTTGCAGTGTGGAATGCAGGAGTAGGCAAATATATATAGATGAAATGAAAGAAATAGAAATTTCTACTAAGAAAGTGTTAGCATCGTTGAGGCAGCGCGGGAGCAGTGGCCGGTGTGAGACTAGTAGCGTGTTAGAGGAATCCCGCCAGCGGCGCTACCCATTGTCAACTCGAGAAAGTCGAGTTGTTTTCTCCTAGTCGATCAGATTTTAAAAAGTGTTTTCCTGTTGTATTTTCATCAGTTTAATCAATATAGTATATAATGTAGTTCAGGATTTCAGATAATTTTCAATATAGAGAATGTTGTTGAAATAGAAGGATTACTCCAAAACGTTTATTATTATTATTATTGTCGTCGTCGTCGTCATTTCATCTTTATTTACTCCTAAATCGGAATGCATCTGTGAAACTGTACTTGTGGATGTAAAAATGTCAAATATCATTTTGCAAGTCTTTCCATTAATTTGGAATTTTATTGTGAATAAATTAATGTTTAATTGTAATGATTTGTTACTCTTAACTGTTGATGTCAACTATTGCAAATATAAGTTTAAATTGTAAGAATATGGTAATGGAATGCATATATTCAACATCCAATTTGGTAGCTTCGAAATCTTTTAATTTCAAATTCAAGCAATAGAATGACAAATGACGGAGGGTTTTGCCACCAGTTTATTCAAAAAGCCGTAGCTCATGGCACTAATGCAGTCCATTTTATATCACCATAATCAAGTTCGGAAATTCACCCCAATCCCACTCCTTTGGACTCATCTCAATTTTAAGCATGCCCCAACATTAACAAGTCAAACGAAACTTTTGTAAGACGACCGCTATGTGCAATTTCAAAGCGAAAGGGTATGACATGAGAATCCGCAATATTCACTTGACTCGCTGTACTAATTGTGGATAATTGTCTTTGTCTTGTCTCATCTAACTAGCTTTCGAATTAGACTAATTACTGGTTGTCCTACCTTTGATAACAAATATAACTATCTTGACACCGAGAAATATCAACTAAGACTCGTAGCTTGGAGGAAAGAAAGATATTTTAGTCAAGCTGACGCTTCCGTGCTACTAACACTGGCTTGCATATGAGGAAAGATAGAGAAAGGATATCAGTTCGTCAACTGGGCTGCTTCACGGCCTACTGCTTCAATCGAGTCACTGGATAGCTTCCCCCAAACTAACAGAAGTAAATGAATGAAGTACGAAGTAAGTCCAAACAACAGGAGTCGACCTTTGTCGTCTTTGATAAAGAATGAATGGGCAAGCAAGGAACTGATTGACCTCTAATATAATAAAGAGTCTGACTCGCACCCAGAAATCGTAGTAAGCTGGGAAAAAGACATTCATATTCACCCAGACACGGGATAAATGGCTTTAGTGCTAGTGTTTAGCAATTCGGCTAGCATTGAACTAGATGCTACCATTGAATTTGAGTTTGCTGCTATCGTAGATAAGAGAAAGGCAGCTTAAAGGAAAGTAGTTGTAAGAGAAAAATCTCCTAACCAGCATTATACTTTGATTTGATTATCGTCGTTGGGCGAAAGGCATTGGGAAAAGGAGCAATGGAATGGTCTCAACTCATGAATATTCAGACGAATAAAAAAGAAGGAAAATATACTATCGAAATAGTTTGAATTCAATGGAAATTCTCTTACTTGACCGAACAAGAAGAATTTCAACTATTTCAACTACATCGAATGATCCTTTAAATTCGTCAAGACTATCCAGTTTATGGCCGCCTCTCTGATACCACTTGTTACTTCATTAATCATTAATTAATATTGGCTCGCGGTTCAACTTTGATCGTTATGGACTGGTACCAAGATCGAGTTGTAGCAAATCGACCTAATTTTAATAGCCTACCATAACAGAAATAGATAGTCACAATAAAGCTCTTTCTTTAGTGATAAACTATGAACTAATGTCTGAACAAAAATACTTCATTGCTATGGAGACCTTTACTATGTAGAGGAGGGATGTTTATTCAGTACCGATTCTTATCTGGGGAGTCGATAAGAAAGTTCCTGTAGATGTCTATTTTCCGAGCTGCCCACCTAAACAAGAGGAAGTTCTAAATGCTAGGAAACTTCTTAAGAAGGTATCTTGAGAAATCTATGAAGAATGTCCTAACAAGAAGTTCGATGTCTTACTATCCATAAAAACTATCATGTTGGGTGCAGTACTCGTAATGGAAATTACGATCAAGTATGACTCTATCAATTGCCATCTACTTAAAAGATACCTTCTGAAGCATTATTCAAATACAAGAGTTCATTTTCTTCTCGCCAATTAGTGAATCAGGTAAGATGTTTTTGTGCAGAATAACAAACAAGTCAATCTTCATAAATTTCATCGTAAATGTGAAATAAGCATAAAACAAATGCATTATATGGATAGCAATTTAGGTGGTGCGAAGTTAATGGACGTAACTAATGAGTTGAGCACTCGAACGTTATGAGATTGCAATTTTGGTCCCTAAGAGCGTCTCCAGTGCATTATATGGATAGCAATTTAGGTGGTGCGAAGTTAAAAGACTTCAGATTTATGTGGCATTAATGTCTAATAAATAAACATTCAAATCTATAATTAGTTTCAAACGCATTCTATAAATTGCTATTTAGGTGTCTTTTATTTTATCAAAAGAAACAAAATTAATCTCATCAAAATCTGAAAATGAAATATTAATTTTGTTGAGTTACTTATTCTAACAGGTCTGCTAAATCTACACAAAGTTCTAGACATTACCTATTTTTCTCTGTAACATCGACAGGATCTCTGTTTAGCATGCAATATATAGGAGTTTCTTAAAAATCTTCTATGTTTACTTATGTGACAATTTTTTTTTTAAAACTATCCACAATTAGAGCGTGTTCGCTCGTGCTTAAAATCCAATTTAAATTGAAAATATAGCCATTATTGGGTCCCACTCATCTAATAAAAGTCAACAATAACGGCTAGTTTTTCAATTTTAATCCGATTTTAATCTTTACCGAACACACCCTTACTACGGTATGCTCCATTTTTGGACTCTCTATTGAGACAGCCAAGTCAATCATTCAATGATCTTGCTAAAACTACTAGGCTGATGAAAGAGAGACAGGAATGTTGTGGAATTAGTGGTCTCTTATGGTTCGAGCCCTTAGTGAGAAGAAGATGGTTATAGGCCGATTGAACGAGAGCGGTAGTGTTATCCAGAATGACCGGGTGGCTCTCTCTGCCCTTTCGATCTCCTAAACTAAAGGAGGAGAATGATCGGGTGGCTCTTTTGCCCTTTCGATCTCCTAAACTGCTCCAAGAGCTCCTGAGACTAACATGAACCTCACCCCATTTTTAGGCTTAGTTGATATGAGGTTAGATCTTCTCTGCTCAAAAGTCGACATTAACTTAATTATGGTTATTCTCAAGCAACAAAATCCAATTTAACGTAATGAATCAATACTTTTTCTTTGTTTTGTTAGATATATTAGGATAACCTCATTCTGTAAATAACTTGTAACAATGTATAGCTATCTGTTTGTATATTAGTATGTTCAACATTTGATTTTTGATAGAACTCTGTTTATTCTATTCGAAGAATATATATAGTGTGGTCGTTCTTCTTTTTCAAAACTCTCTATCTTGACGTGTCCAATTTGTTGATTGTTTTTCCCTTCACATTCTCCGAACCCACTCCTTCCCATTTCAATTCCCTACCTATATCCCATATTTTTCTGTGGTTGTGATGGTAATAAAAAGTTAATTGTTGCATATGAGAGGTGATAAATGTATTCTATGTACTTATTTTGACCGTTAAACATGATTATTTAGGAAACTTTAAGGAAATTATTATTTAATCTCGTATAAATATTATTTGTTTACGTAAAACTTGATTTTGGAAGTTATTTTGGAGAAAATGAACGAAAAATCAAGTTAAAATGATAGCTATTGAGCTTACAATCAAGACCTTGGATTGTAATTACTTCAGGCTTGAGCTTACCAATGAAGAGAAACCGGGGAACAACTTGCATATAATCAATACTTAAGGTCTGCGATCGCAGGCCCATGCGATCACATGACCTTGTTTAGCAAAACCACGAGCAATATCATCATGCCATGTGATCATATGGCACTATTATGGACAATATTCTGCTCATTTTCTAGTTTCGTGCAATCTTAGAAAGCAATTTTGGCCACGATTTAACCTACTCATAGCCTCCAATTTCGACCTTCTTCATAATATATCGTGGAAAACAATGCTAGCAAAGGATTAAAGGAAAATAAGATCAAGAGATTGAATATTTAAAGTAAGAATTTTTTTTTATATCTTTTTCCTACATTTAGAAATTCCTGGTGATGAATTTCTAATTCATTTTTTGTATTTTTTTTTTTATAGAGATTCTAGGCTTTATACTTCGGTGTTGAGATGAAGATGAAACCTATTGTTTTAAATTAAAGACCGTTTATTTAGTTAATTTTTGTTAGAATGGAGGAATAATAGGTGGACTCGAAATCTCAACACATCATTCACACATAACTTAAGATATTAATTAGGATAATATTGATAGTTAACCAAACAAAGCTCAAACAAACTCTTTTGTTTCGGTTACTTTCAAGTTCGACAACAAATTAATACTTTTCAATTTAGGGCTTATTTCTAGTAGGACAATACTTTTACTCTTAAAACTATTACTTGTAAATGATCTCATATGTTTGCGAAATTTTATCGAACAAGTTTTTGGTGTTGAAGATTTTAAATTGAATCTATTGATTCGTTATTAAATTATAAATTTTACTTTACCTTCGACTATTCATTATATGCCTGATCTCTCCTTGTGCCTTTTCCAAGTATTTCTTAACAGTTTATGTGAGACTTCGATGAAATCAAGTTTCTACAGTTAGATCCCAAGACCAAAAGAACCTTTAGACAAAGGAGAAGAGAACATAGATTAATAAGTGAAAGAAAATGTAATTGGAAATGACCAATAATCAGTTACTAGTTGCTCAACCAATCATTGAGGATGAAGACAACATGCAAGTTGGGACTACTTCATCCCTGTTCCAGCACACACTTAGTTTGATAACGTTTAAACTCCTTCAAACAAGCGAATTTTTGTATTCAATCAGATGTCATAAACCTGTTTCAAAATTATCAAGACATCAGGTTCTATTGGATCTATGTGAAGTAATCAGCCACGAAGGAACTACACATATTGTTACATTCACCATCTGCCAGGAGCATCACATCTAGGAATGACGTGGTGCATAAATTCACGTTGAAAATCTTTTCACCACCTCGAATCAACCAAATAAAAAAATGAGATAATACATTCAAGCAACATGAATTTAAGAGTTCCAAGATCCATAGGACATATTCAACGATCTACTATAAAAATGTCCCAACCACGAAGTTAGCAAATAGACTCAAGCTCATTTGTTCCATCGAGGCCTACAACTGAATTCCTTAACTTAGTCGACGCTTCAGCAAGTGAATCACTCCGAAAAATGAAAGTGGCTAAGGCATTCGAATTGTTTGAAAAAATAGCAAGGAATCAAGCTATACGACCATCCGACAGGGAAACAACAAGAAAAAAATAGCAGGACTCAACAACATTGATGCAATGCCATCACGACAACCCAAATGGAGGTGTGGACGAAGAAAATTATACCCTCACTCAGACAGTGCACATTGTGTACTAACCTACACCAATTTGTTAAGGCTTCAAGAGAAAGTTTCCATCTAACCTCTACTCATGCATTACAGTCTGAAGAGAACATTTACACACATAACTTTGAAAGGCAATAGAACAACACTTACTCCAACACGTATAATTTGGGTTATAAAACATCATAACAATGGTTCATCAATGCTTTAGTAATATGAATTCTAGCCTAGCATTACAAAATTACAAGAAAACATAATTAATTGAAAAGGCAAAACCCCAGATTATGGATAATTTGAGAAGAAGAAGAAGAATGATCTTGAAATCTCAAATCTCTTCAATGGTTTCTCATGAATCTCCAATTTTCTCCTCCTCTTTGCCCAAGGATCAAAGTTGAATCTTCAATTTGTGGAAATCTTGTAATTTCCCTTTACTTCTCACAACTATTAATTTGCCTCTCTTTGATGATGATAACATATAAATAATGATGTAAGAGATGTCTATAATATGATGTGAAAGGTGTCTTCAATGGCTGCCCATGTTCTTGATTTATAGAAGGTGAAATTAGGCAAAGAAAAAAAAAAAAAAAAAGAAGGTCCAAATTTGGTTCTAAAAGAGTACCAATGAATAAGGAAAGTTGCTTTCGCATTTCATATGGTATCTTTCTGTGTAGCCATTAGCATTTTTGTCATAACTTGACACTTGATATCCGATTGAGGCAATTCAAAGTGCGTTACAAAGATAACTCAAATAATACAATTATTCTATAGATAGAACATTTCCAATTCGAATGTTTACTATGCCAAAAAGGGATCTCAATATTCGGCTGAGAATCTGGATTAGTGAAAATACTTTGATTGTATTTCAATGCTTCACTTCTTTGACTTTTAATTGTATCCAGTTGATCTCCTATGATCTTTAATCAATCTCCGGTTGAGAATCAGGATTGGTGAAAATACTTTGATTATATTTCAATTATTCACTCCTTTGACTTTTAATTGTATTAAGTTGATCCCCTATGATCTTCAATCAATGTTTTGTGGTTCGAATCAACTAATGGAAACTTAAAATTTAGTCCTCAAACTTTGGAAATTGCCCATTTTCGCCAATTTTCTCCAATTTCACTTCCAATCATTGAGTTTTACCTAACAAACGAAATATACAATTTATTAGGCCATAATTAATCATAAAAAACTCATAAATATCTATATTTACAGCCTAGATAAACGTATAAAATATACATATCAAACACCTCAAATTTGAACATTTGTTTGTACCCAAACAAAACTATAACCTAAGTCAACAAACAAGCATGCAATAAAGTTTTGGTTAGATAACATGTCATTTTGCCTCAAAATTGGAATTATTGTATTAAATCCATAAACAACTTCAAGGTCATAATACTAAAATAAATATCAACTTATTTAATGCAAAACTGATGTGTGTATGAAGAATCAAGTAAAACATTATAAATTCACGAGTTGTGTAAGAATTAGGGTGTGACCTAAATTCTACTTTGAAAATAATTCGGGGTTCTAATTGAAGTTGACTTAAAAAAAATCCTTTTAGAATGTTATTTTGGAATCCTATTCATAGTTGATTTGGCAAATCGTAGTTGAAGTTCTATTTGGAAGTCCAATTAGAAGTTAGAAATTTGTGTTAAATTTAAAGGTCAAGATATGGACAAGAAAACTTTTGGGAAGCAAAAGAGTCAAGCAAATCGAATTTAACCCGAGACACAGTGCCCCAATGCTGCTCGCCTGGCGCTCCTCTATATATATTTAGCTTTTCATTGTATTTTAGATTAAGTTAAACAAATCAAAAATACAAATTTTTTGTATATTTTCTCCATATTATAATAAAATTTCAATTCTCTGCAAATTACTTTGTTCTTGAGATCTTTATTTCATATTGTGCCAATAAAGATTCTCCGAATTTTGATTACTTCAACCTTCAAGAATTAACTAAGCTAATAGTTCTTGCTAAAAGTCTAAATCCTTCAAATAAGTGTTTATGACTTAATCAAGGCATGTGCACATCTTCTGTTTCATGCACCTACTTTTTCAAATTTACTATGCGCATTTTGTTTCACTTTTTTAGTTTTATTTTTGAAATTTTCAATCATTGTCCTCATTGGAATCTTTTAGGGCAGCTTTACAACATGGCATCTTTTTCCTTTGAATGCAATAATTAGTGCAATATCTCTCATTCTCAAAACTCAACCTCTAACTTAATATTTTCACATAATTTTCATGTCATTAGTCTTAGACAATTCACACGAAAATTTAGATGCACGGAATCCCTAATTATATCAATATATTCTTACAATAGTTCAATCACCCCAAACTATGTTAAATTTGATTTGAGGATGTGTAATGTAGTAATTATTTGGGTTTAGCATCTAAGTTCTATTAGGCCATGTTTGATTTGCAAAGTTTTCTAGGGAAGTAGGAAAATATTTTCCCTTTTCCAACTTTATCCCTGTTTGATGTGCAATATTTTCCAGGCAACTTCTTTTCCTACTTCTAACTCACGCGCCACATTTTCTTACTTTTCAATGAATTTGTTTTCCCAAGGTTGTGCTGGTTTTTTGTTTTCCAACTTTCTTTCTTTCTTTTCTTTCTTTTTTT
>CAIGRT010009252.1:0-22543 GCA_903798405.1 Fraxinus platypoda
TTAAGAATGTTCAGAATAGGGCACTTCCTAAAGGAATCTTTGAATCTTTCCCAAGCTTCTGGATAGCTCTCGATGTCTCTTTGCTTGAAAGTATGGACTTCATTTTTGAGTTCATAGACTCGAGAAGGTGGGAAGAATTTCAAAGTGAATTTTTGCACCATGTCATTCCATGAAACTATACTCCCAGGAATTAGTGAGTTTAGCAAATTTCGTGCGCCATCCTTTAAGGTGTGAGGGAATAAGCGCAATCGAAAAGCGTCAGCAGACATGCCTTTGTGGCTAATCATATCATACAGCATCAAGAAGGCTTGAATATGTTCATGAGAATTCTCAGTCAATCTTCCAGAGAACCTGATGTCATGATGATTCTGAAATAAGTTGATGACGTCAGGTCTGATGTTGAAGTTAGCCTATCCGAATGGTGGATATATAATCGGTGGTTGTACAGGAGCTTGAATGGGATTTACATAATCCCTCACTAAAGCTTCGCCATCATTTGCTACTACCCTCGGTTGGTTTGGCTGAACTGGTTGAGGTAGGTGTAACGGATTCTGAACCTGATTCGGATTTTGATTTTCTACCATTTTCCTTGCTTCCCTCTGTTCTCTTCTTCGTTGTCTGAAGGTTCTTTCGATTTCGAGATCTATTGGAAAAAACTCGATCTCGTTAGAATTTTGCATAAACTATAATTTTCTGAAAAGAGTAAAATAAGATACTTAGTTCGTTCAATAAATAGCCTAAAATAAATAAAAATAAAAACTTCAAATCTCAAATAACAAATAAACTCAAATCAAATAAATTATTCCCCGGCAACGGCGCCAAAAACTTGTTCATGCAAAACCCGCAAGCGTATGGGATCGTTGACAAGTAATAGTTAACTACTCAACTCTCATAGCAGGGTGTACCTTATTTAAGTTAAGTTTAAATGATCAATACATACTCTAAGCTTAATACATTTCTTTTATCTCTAAAACTAATGATTTTAAGCTAAATTATCTAAGAAAACGGTAAAACGTGTTTTGTATCAAATTATGGATGATTGTATTGGATTTCGAGTCCGCCTATTGCTATCTATTTCAATTATTGATTTGTAATCTAGTTTCGTTCATGCGTTATATAATTTTCTTTTCCAAGACAAATTGAATTTATTCTAGCCACGATCTGAATCTATTCCTAGCCCGAATTCGAATGATTAGAATGCATTAAAGTTTAGATTATCTATATGATTGCACGTGTGATAAATGATATTCCTAACATCTATTGCACATATATTAATTTTGCCGCGTTCTAAACCTATTGTGAGTCTCCCAACACTACAACAAGTAACTAATTATCTAATTGATTGGTCATTGCATTATTTAATTGATTGGTCACCAATTAGATAATTAGTTGCTTATTGTAGTGTTGGGAGACTCACAATAAGTTTAGAATGCTGTAAAATTAACATATGTGCAATAGTTATTAGGAATAACATTTATCACACGTACAATCATATAGATAATCTAAACTTTAATACATTCTAATAATTCAAATTTGGGCTAGGATTAGATTTAGGTCGTGGTTATGATATATTTAATTTTGTCATGGAAAAGAAAACTATATATCATAGTTTTATCGATTGTCAAGAACTCATGAATGGAACTAGATTACAAATCAAGAATTGAAATTGATAGGAATGGGCGGATTCGAGATCCAATAAAATCATCCATAAATTGATAAAACCACATTTTTACAGCTTTCTTAGATTAATTTTAAAAAAATCAAACTCTCTTTTGTTTACATAATTTGAATCCCATAAAAAGTTAGTAAACTTCAATTGAATTTATACCCCATGGGACGATACTTTCAACNATTCTATTACTTGTCAACGATTCCGTACGCTCGAGTTTCGCACGAACAAGTTTTTTGCACCGTCGTCGAAGAATAATTTAATTTATGCAAGATTCTAAAGAAATCGAGCTCCTACCATTGGATCCTGAGATCAAAAGAACCTTTAGACAACAAAGAAAAAAAGAGAGAAGTAAGAGATATGGAAAAAAATCAAAATCAAGTTCAATTACCACTAGATGCGCCAGAACAACCAGATCCAGTTCATATGAATTATTTAAATCCCATACTTGCTCCTGTGCAACCGGCTATTATTTATCCACCTTTTAGGAAGGAAAACTTCCACATTCGACCTAATGTAATCAACTTGTTTCAGAATCATCAGGACATCAGGTTCTCAGGAAAATCAACTGAAAATCCTCATGAACACATACAAGCTTTCCTGATGCTTTGAGAGTGATCAGTCATGAAGACATGTCGGTTGATGCTTTTCGAATACGTCTATTCTCTCATACTTTAAAGGAAAGCGCACGAGAATGGCTAAACTCACTACTTCCGGGAAGTATTGTTTCGTGGAATGACATGGTACAGAAATTCACATTGAAATTCTTCCCACCTTTTCGAGTCCATCAGATCAGAAATAGAGCCACTACATTCAAGCAAAAGGAAATTGAGAGCTATTCAGAAGCATGGGAAAGATTGAAGAATTAATTCAGAAAGTGCCCCAATCTAGACATTCCTAAAAATGCTAAGGTCTACATTTCTATTTAGGCCTATTTTCTAAATACCGTAACATGGTTGACGCTTCAGCATGAGGATCGATCATGGATATTCCTTTAGACAATGCATTAAATCTCTTTGGGAAAATAGTAGAAAATCGGACTATGTGGCCAAGAGAAAGGAAAACTTCGAGGAAAATAGCAAGTATTTATAATATTGGCGCAGTTACATCATTGGCAGCCTAGTTGGAAGTATTAACAAGGAAATTAGACAAACTAACTCAGAATGTGAGCATGGTGCACCAACCAGCACCAGTCTGCTGAGGCTGTGGGATGGATCATATAACTGCAAGATGTCCTTTAGCCTCAACCTATGTTTATTAGCCCGAGGAAGTCAGTTATGTTCAGAACTTTCAGAGGCAGCAGAACAATCCTTACTCCAACACTTATAATCCAGATTGGAGCAAGCATCCTAACTTCTCATGGGTAACTAATCAAGGTCAAGAATGTCAGATTCAGGGCAACCCACTAGGATTTCAACAACAAAAGAAGAAGTCATCGTTGGAAGAATTAGTGGCTAAGTTCATTACCAAAAGTGAGACTAATTTTCATAACCAACGTGATATTCTTCAAAACCAACAGGTTACAATTAAAATTTTGGAAACTCAGGTGGGGCAAATAGCAACTGCATTAGCCAACAGACCACAAGGTACTCTGCCAAGAAATACAGAAAAGAACCCACGTGAACATGTATTAGCAGTGGAAGTTGTGAATTATGCAATTATTGAGACACCAAAAATTAAGCATACAACCCTTGTCGAGCATATGTGCGACATATTCCATTTTCCCAAAGACTTCAACGGAAGCCAAAAGAGGAACAAGTCCAGGCCATTACAACAAGAAGTGGAGTTCAATTGCCAAAAATTACTGTGAAAAAGAAAGTAATAGAGAAAAATCAAGTACTTACCATAGGTGAGGAACAAGTGGTTCAGTTTGAAAAATCATCAAAGATTAATCAAGAAGAACAATTAGACAGACCACAAGTTAAGACAAACATTCCTGCCAATAAAAACACACCTTCAATCCCATTCTCTCAAAAGTTACAAAATAATAAGCTACATAAACAATTCAAGAAGTTCTTAGATGCCCTCATACAACTTCACATCAACATTCTCTTCATTGACCCACTCAACAGATTCCAAATTACACAATGTTGACTAAGAAAAGGAAGCTTCCAGTAGATGAAACAGTAGCTCTGACAGAAGAGTGCAGTGCAATCATAAAGCATATGCTCCCTCCTAAACTAAAAGATCCAGGGAGTTTCAATGTACCTTGCTTTATAGGAAATTCAAATAATTTAAATGCTTGAATTAATTTTGGAGCAAGTATTAATTTGATGCTACTATCTATATACAGGAAATTTGGATTGGATGATCTAAAAGCAACATCAATAATCATACAACTGGCTGACAGGACACTCAAGCATCCTTATGGTGTGGTAGATGATGTACTCATCAAAGTTGGAGATAACTTCTTTCCAGCTAATTTCATTATCCTTGATATAGATGCTCAACAACAAGCATCCTTATAGAGTGGTAGATGATATGCTCATCAAAGTTGAAGATCACTTTTTTCCAGCTGATTTCTTTATCCTTGATATAGATGCTCAACATATGCCGTTAATTTTGGAGAGATCATTCTTATCTACTACACGAGCATTAATGAATTTTGAAAAAGGTGAAATAATCTTAAGAGTGGAAGAAAAAGAACAAAGTTTCACCGTGAATGCTCAACTTAAGCAACCTCCAAACATTGAGGAATGCTAAAAGATCAATCATTGGGGGAATTAACAAGAACTTGAAGGAAGAAGATGGAATTGTTAGGCGGGACAATAACGGAAATCTTGTAATCTGGAGGCTCAAAGATGAATTGAAGAATAATTGCCGGTGCAGCCGATGCAAGACTAAAAACTCTCTTTTCAAACTACCATAAATAGCCAAAACAACAAAGTCAAGCTCATGACTATAAACAAGTGCTTATTGGGAGGCAAACCAATTTTCTTCTTTTTTATTTAACTTTGTTTTCTAGAATATAGACTTATAAATGTTATTATTTTTAATTAGCATAGGGTATCTTCATCCATATATTTCCCTTTAGGATGTGTTAGAGTTTCTTATAAATTGTTCCATGTTTTGATTTATTTTAACTATTTTGAAGGAACTGGCACTTGAATATATTGGATGAGGGAAACAACATAGCAAGTGAGCCAGAACTTTCATGCCAATCCATTCACCACCTTCAAATATATATCAGGGGAGTATTTAATTCCATTCTTTACCCTTAATTTTTATATATTGCCTGATATATTTTTAGACATTAAGGGCAATGACTGTTATAAGTTTGGGGGGTGGAAAAACATTGAGTTTTTATTGCTTTGTGCTTGTTTGAGTGCAAAAAATAAAAAAAAAAATCAGCTTTATTTTTATTTTTGTGTGTTCGTGTGAGTTAGATAATTTCGCCTATCATAATGCATATATTTGGAATCATGTAGTAGATTATAAATTGTGAAAACGTTACGTTTTAAGGTTGATTTATGCTTATTCACATGAAACTAGATATTTTTTGCGCACGAGATTTATGTTTTGCATCATGAAGAAATAGCTTGATTCAAAATTGAATATGTAAAAAAAATAAAAACTAGTGGACCTTAGATACTAAATTCAAATAACCACTAAATTATACATCCTTAAACCAATTTTAGGATAATTTGGGGGTGGAGTGAATTGCCCAAATAGTCACTGAACTTTACGCCATGCTTCCAAGAGGTCATTGAACTTTCAAAATCACCCAAGTTATCATTGAATTTTGCAAAAGATTTTCACGAAGTCACTGAACTTTAAAAATCACCTCATTTATCACTGAACTTTGTAAAAAGTTTCCCAGGGGTCACTAATTCAGTGATCTCCTAGGAAACACTTTGCAAAGTTTAGTGATCCCGTAGAAACTTTTGTACAGTTTAGTAATGAATGAGGTGATTTTTAAAGTTCAATGACCTCGTGGAAACCTTTTACAAAGTTCAGTGATGATTTGGGTGATTTTTAAAGTTCAGTGACCCCTTGAAAGCATGACGTAAAGTTCAGTGACTATTTGGGCAATTTACTCTTTGGGGGTGATTGAACTATTGTAGGGAGACATTGAGATAGATGTGAATTTCATGTGTGCTAAATTTTGTGTGGATTGTCTAAGACCAATAAAGTGAAAATCTTAAGTTAGAGGTTTATTTTTGAGAATAAGTGTTTAATAAGGGGTATTGCACTAATCATTGCATGAAAAGAGAAAATATTTTCTTATTGTAAAACTTTTGTTCGTATCCTTTATGATACGAGTGATTAAGCCTGCAAGGGTATCTAAAATCTGGTGCCCTATAGTCACCTGACTTAGGAGTCACTGACCAAAAGTTCACTATAAGGGTCATTTAGAAATCTTAATGGAGAGAAGTCTGCACATAAGATGAAAAAAAAGGAAAAAGGAAAAAAAAGAAGAAAAAACCATTATTACATTTTTTTATTAAACCCCAAATACTTATTTGAGAGAATTTAAACATTTGATAGTGGATTATTAACTTAGTTGATTCTTGGATTTGAAGCAATCAAAAATAAGAAGAATCTGCATTTGTTGATATGTTGAACTGCATTTAGTTAAGTCCAACCAAATTGAAGAAGATAAGGAGCAGTGATTCGAAAATCAACCTTAAAATAAAACCATGGGAAGTGAATAAAAAGAAAACAAGTTTAGGGTTTGTAAATTCCACGAGCGAAGTAAGGAAATATTTAACTTTTAAGGTAGGGAATTGGATCAACTTGTTATTGTACAGCATTGTACTTAATTCTTCACACAAACACCCGTTTTGCATTGAATGTGTAAGAAGTTAGCTTTTTCATTATAATTTTTTTTTTAGTTCTGTTTGTGTGTTCTTAGTTATTTTCTAGTGTTTGTGCTTGCTTGAGGACAAGCAAAGTATTAAGTTTGGTAATGTTTGATGAGTGTATTTCACTCATTGTTTTAATATCACTTTAGCTTGTTATTTAGCTATTTTTTGAGAGTGTTTAGAACTTATTTATGTATGTTTTGATGTTGTGATATATACTGATTGAAGTGGTAAAAAAAGTGCAAAAAATGGGGAAGAAAGTTAGAATAGTGGCGTTGCAGTGCCACAACCAAGTTGTCGCAACACCACAGCCATGTCACCGCAGCACCATGGCTCGAGAGAAGAAATGACAGAGTTTTGGCACTGCAGCACCAAAACCATGGTGTCTTTGGGCCAGCAGAGCATAAGGAAGACCCGAATTTTGGCACCATAGCGCTAGACCACACATAATCATCATGCTATCACGCTGCGATGCCAGCTTCGAGGCGCTGTCGTGCGAAAATAACGTTTTGATATTTTTTGACTCTTTTCTTGGCCCAATCCGAACCCAACCCTTTCAAGACTTCAAGACATTATAAATACAATTCTAAAGACCACTTTTAGAGCAAAATTGAAGGAGGCAAAATTCAATAAATCAAGAAGGAGACAAAAGCAATTTGACGAAGAAGATTGATTCAACTATCCGAAAATTTGTTTTATATTTCTTCTTATCATGTTATTCTTTATGAATTGTATATGTTCCATGTCTCATATCATGAACTAAATAATTCTTTTAGGATTTGATTAGTCAGAACCCGAGGATATGATTTGATTTTAGTTATTTCTATGAACTTTTTCAATTCCATTTATTTGTGTTGTTGATTTAATGCTTTCAATTAATTGGCCACTAATTGAATGATTAGATGCTAATCAATTTCGACACTCGAGAGATGAGAATTCAGGTACGACTATAACAATAACACAACCTATATTTTATGGGTTTCGAGAGAAAGTGTCTATGAAGTTTGTTCCATCTAAGAATCACGATCTTGATAAATCTTGATTTTAGTTCGGAATAGAGATATTGAAATTAATTTCTAGGATTAATTTTTACCGACACTCGAGAGAGGGGGTAGAATTACATTAGAGTTCTTGCTTATATGGAAAATTGATTAGAGATAACTAGATTTTTGAAAATCATATATGATAATTAGATGAAATCATAACCCTAGGCTTTCTCCCATTGATAAATTCTTAAAACTTGCATTTATTCATTGAATTCGTCACAATCATCCCTAGTTTAAATAAAACTTTGATTCAAATATTCATTCATCTATATAAAATAGAGGTTACACAATTATAATACTTCGTATACAATTAAACTACAATCCCTGTGGGTTCGGACACTCTAACTCCATTCATATATTGCAAAACTTGACACCGTACACTTGCGGTATATTTAAGTTACATAAAACTCGTAATAAGGACATTTTTCAGGTGAATGTAGTAAGCCTAAGAATAATGTATACGCAAATATGATTGAAGGAGTCACATTATCTGACCGGATGTAAAAATGAACTTATCATCGGTTGTTTCTGAATGTAACAACATTGTAAATCCAAGAGAATGGTAGGTTGATACTTATGCTGCCCACCACATTTGTGCCGACAAGACATTATTCTCAAACTACAAAGAACTCAACGGAGAACAACTCTTCATGAAAATTTCAGCAAGTTCTAAGGTTAAAGGACAAGGAAAAGTTACATTGAAGATGACTTTCGACAATGAGCTCGTCCTCAACAATGTCCTACATGCACTAGACATTCGCAAAAACTTTGTATACGAGTCTCTACTTAGCAAGAATTTGTTTTTTGTATCCAATAAATTCGTATTCACTATAAATGTATTGTATGTGGTAAAATGATACTTGTGTGATAGAATGTTCAACATGAATGTTCCTACTATTGTACCAAACAAAGCATTATGAATAAAAGTTTAAATTCTGCTTATATGTTTGAGTTGTCTTGTTTATGGCAAAGTCGATTGGAACATGTAAAATTTAAATTTGTGCATAAACTTATGAATCTAATTTTAATACATTCGTTGAAATTTGATCATAGTCATAAATGCGAAATTTGTGTTGAGACAAAATTGGCCAAAACACCATTCTAATTCGTTTCAAATGAACAATACACCTTAGAATTAATACACAGACATATATGTGACTTGAAGTTTGTGCAAACTAGGGGTGGGAAAAAATATTTCATTACTTTTATTGAAGACTGCATAAAATATTGTTATATCTATCTGCTAAGAAGCAAGGATGAAGCCTTAGATGTTTGCAACTTAGTAAACGAATAAAGAATATTTGAAATGATAGAGAAAGAGAATATGGGGCACCGTTTGATGAATTTTGTTCAGAATATAGCATTTTGTATCAAACAACGGCACCTTACTCACCTCAATCAACATGTGTTGAATGCAAAAATCGAACTCTCAAGAAGATGATGAATACAATGTTGAAAAATTCAGGTCTATCCAAGAACATGTAGGAAAAACTATACTTTCAGCAAATAACATTCTTAACAAGATACCTTAAAAGAAAATGGATGAAACTCCATAGAATATAGAGGCATTTTATGGGTCTCGACGAGTACATCGAGTTCTTTTGATGAGGGACATTTTTTAGGACCCTAACTAAGAAAGTGGCAATGGAATGAGTCACGTCTTAATCGATGCCATATCATAGTCGAAGACGTGCGGGATATTAAGACAAGCACAGATTTGAAAAGGTACGAAACAAGATATCGTGTTGATTTTGTGATGCGGTAGTAACCAAGGTATGACGATATAGAATCTACATGATGGCAACATCGCAAGACGTAATTTGGGATGCATGTTAGATTTGATATTGATCAATAGGTTGATGCAAGCAAGTGTTCGGCATCATTGAGATGTTGTTGTCTAGTTGATTTTAGTCCACGAATTCAGTGATAAAAACAGGCCTAAGGATGATATGTGACTACGATTAGATGCATTTATATCTTATGTTTGAATTAGAGATAGTTTTCGGCCATGTGGGGATGGAAATATGCAAAACTGACCCTAACAATTTGGGGTGTAAACTGCCGTTCAAAATTGTCTTTAAATTCTAAGTGTTGAATGCTTTTAATTTGAGAAGCAGATTGTAAGAGTTTTGAATGAGGCAACAAACGTGTGTTGGCCATTTCATGATTTTGTAATGTGTTTCTTTATTTTGGTTGAGAAATAAAGTTGAAACAATTCCCGTAAATTCTGTGTTTGATTTAGTTAATTCAATCTTCTACATACTTTGTGAAATTTCGTGAGTTTTCATGACTAAATTTGCATCGAACGTGTACAGTAAAACTTCTATAAAATAATAATGTTGAGATCGAGAAACACTATTATTTTATTGGGGTTATTAATTTATCGATAAATGAATATTTATTAATTTATTGAGTATTTTATATTTTTATAACTTGCATTATATTTTACCATAATACATGTAGGATTATTTTTTTTTAAAAAACATTGAACGTGATGAAGACAATATCAAAGATTCAACCATGTGATGCTGGAATTAATAGAGAGATAAAAATTCATTATCGACATCTTTTTTATTGTAACATCTTGGAAGACTACGAACTAAGAGCAACAAGTCCCGAAAAAATAAATATATTGAATACTATCAATTTTATTATGCAGCATGAATCATTGATGTGAAAACAAATATTGCAAGTTGTTTTCGGCATTGAAAGATTTGGTTAGATGAAGATATTATTGTTTAACCAAAAGTTAGTGAAGAAGAAGGCATCAATGGATTGCGTAAAGCTATTTCTGGTATATGCTATAGAAATGTGTTGGATGTCGAGCACCTATTAAACTATCTTAGTGCAAACGACAAGGCAATGAAATTTCCTATTAATGAAGATATTATTCGATGGGTACTCAATACACATATCAATGATAATCATTATCTAGATGATAGTTATGTTTTACCAATTATTTCTTCAAAAGAGGCAGTTCAAGTAGTCATAACCTTGAATGATTAATTTGTACAAAATGAAAAAAATATGCCAAATGTAGTATGTGCATTACGAAAACTTAAGGATGAAGTTGAGTTTGATGCAAAGAAAAAGCAAAAAACTTTAGAATTATATTTTGAAAAAGGGGTGAATTGGAAAAATATGTTTTTAAATTAAAAGTTTGTTAATTTTTATTAGTATGAACCTTTATGAATTTAAGCAATTATTATTTTATATATTTGTTGGGCTTTAAATGATTTAAGAAAAAAATTATTATTTTATACATTTAGCGGGGTTATTAATTTAAGAGGAAATTAGACTATATCCCCTAAATATGAAGCATTTTTGAAAAATCACGTGAAAAATTATTACAAAGTATGAAATACTGTATTTTTACATTAATTTTAGTCTCTCAACAAATTAAATCCTAATTATTTCCAACTTTTCCCTCTCCATATTCAGCTTCTCTCTTTCTCTATTGTATAGATCGGCCTTGATCTATGGAGAATGACTATGAAATCTAATCAAATTCATCGTCGGTTTCTAACGGGAGAAGTACAGTGATCGTTGCTATGCCACCACCGATAATAATTTGCCTTCCGTCTGGTGAAATATGATTTGTGGTATACCATCTTATAAAGGTAAGGCCAATTTTGATTTCTTGCTGTTAACATAGTTAATTGTATTGCTCCACATCAGCTAACTGAAGTACGAGCTGGAGCATTGCAAGAATAATCTCTTTCCTAGCTGTTGATATCGTTTCTTTCTTATAGTGCTACCACTAAATTTGTTGTAAATTATTCCAGACATGATCTACTATTTTAGGAACTAACTTACAGCTGTGAATTCTAGATTCTTCTTTGTAACAATTCATTTTCATTATATAATGATCAAGGCCTCAGCAATGCATTTGTGTGTGGTCTGCATTATCTTCATCTTCTCCTCAAACTTTAACTTGGTATCAGAGCCATTATGGCAAACACCAACAATACCCCTCAAGTTGTTTCAGTCAAGTTGGACAAAAACAACTTCTTACTATGGAAAAATATGATATTACCAATCATACGAGGACACAATCTTGAAGGATATATCTTAGGGAAAATGAGTGTCCCCAAGAGTTCACTAGTAGCCAAGTCACAGGAGAAGCTGGAACCAGCATTGAGATGATTAAAAATCTTGAATATAGCCAATAGATGTCAACAGATCAGTTGCTCATGGGCTGGCTTTATTCCTCAATGACCCCAGATATTGCAATGAGGGTTATGGGTGCAACAAACTCAAAGGAACTATGGACAGCAATTGAAGAAAGTTATGGAGTACAAAATAAGTCCAGAATTATTTTCCTTACCGGTGAACTGTAGAAAACCAGAAAGGGAACAATGAACATTGATCAATACCTTAACAAGGTGAAGATTCTTGCTGATAACCTTGAGATTGCTGGGAAAACTGTGACTCATACTGACTTAGTCACTCAGGTTTTTGCCGGTTTAGATGAGGACTATAACCCTATTGTTGTTCAAATTAATGGCAGAGATCATATATCCTGGGGAGAGCTTCAGTCTACACTTATGACTTATGAAAGTAGGCTGGAACACCTCAATTCACTGAGAAATGACATAACTGAAATCAACGTTAATCAAAACTCAGTCAACTTCTCCCAAAGATCAGGTTCCAATTACAATGGTTCCAGATCTTATAGACCAGGCTATGGTGGTAGATTCACCAACTTCAGCAAATATAGAGGTGGAAGAAGGGGTAGAAATAGAGAATGCTACCTATATGGTCGCAGTGACAAACCAATTTGTCAAGTATGTAGGAAAGCATGTCACAAAGCTAACATATGTAACTTCAGATATGATGACAGATATATTTAGACTCTACCAAACCAAAGAACAGGCTACAACACTTTACCTGCAGCTCTTATTGCAACTCCCAGTATAGTGAATGATCCTGCATGGTATGCAGATACTGGAGCCAGTAACCACATTAGCTCAGACAAAGGAAACCTCACTTCTGTCAATGAATATGCTGGTAAGGAGAAAATCATAGTAGGAGATGGAAGTAAGTTGCATATCTCTCACTTTGGCGCCACACACATTCCAGTTTCGAATGATAAACTTCTAGTTCTGAATAAGCTTCTTCATGTACCTGAAATTAAGAAAAATTTGATCAGTGTTTCGAAGTTAACCTTTGATAATGATGTTTATGTGGAATTTCACCCTGATTGCTGTTTTGTCAAAGACAAGTCAACGAGGGAAGTGATAATGCAAGGGAAGCTTAAAGAAGGGCTGTATCAGTTGGATTTTCCTCACCAAACTACCAAGCGTCTCACTCGAGAGTCAGTCCCCACAAATAAATCCTTCTGCAACTTATCTTCTGTTGTTCGTAATCATGAATCTTTAAATTCCACACCTAATGTATGGCACAAGAGACTTGGTCATCCTTCTATCCAAGTAATGAACCAAGTACTCAAATCCTGTAATGTCAAAATTAAAGGAAATGAAATCAGACCGTTTTGCAATGCCAATCAACTTGGCAAAGCTCACTTGTTACCTTTTCCCTTATCTTCATCACACGCTAAAGCTCCATTAGAACTAATTTTTTATAGACATATAGGGGACAATCTCCTGTCTTATCCACCTCAGGATTTAAGTATTACATATCCTTCCTTGATGATTTTAGCAGGTTTACTTAGATCTATCCATTGATACAAAAATCTGAAGCCTTAAATGTGTTCATTCAATTTAGCGTCTTACCGCTGGGTAAAGGCAATAGGAGGAGTGAACCCGACCACTTCACGCTGAGGTTCATAAAGATAAAGGTAAATCCTACCCCCTCACGTCAATCCCATGAGCCTTTTATCCATTCCCATTCTTATTCGATTACGGCGGGAGGGGGGGGGGGGGCAAAAAACTTGTTGAAAACAAACTGGCGTGTAAAATAAAGACATTACAAGCTGATTGGGGTGGTGAATACAGAGCCTTCTCAAAGTTCTTAAACCAAGAAGAAATTGAGTTCAGGCATCCTTGTCCATATACTTCATCTCAAAATGGCAGGATAGCAAGAAAGCATAGACATGTAACAGAAATAGGCCTAACACTCTTAGCTCAAGCCAAATTACCCTTGAAGTACTGGTGGGAAGCTTTCCTAACTGCTGTTTACCTTATTAATAGGCTGCCAACACTCACTCTTCAAAACCTATCACCTTATCAAACTATGTACAATAAGAAGCTTAACTATCAGACCTTGAAAGTATTTGATTGTGCTTGCTACCCCTATCTAAGGCCCTATCAAAATCACAAATTCAGTTTCCATTCCACCAAGTGCACCTTTATTGGCTATAGCGAGTCTCATAAATGCTACAAGTGCCTAAGTACAACTGGAAGAATTTACATTTCAAGGCATGTGGTATTTAATGAATTAGAATTTCCATTCGAGTCTTTAACTGCTACTAAAAGTCATTCAGAACTAACTGTGTCAGAAGCCATAGTATCTTATTTTCATTTTCCTTCTGAACCAAACAAAATAGTGTCTACCTCAGATCCTGCAGATACTACTCACTCTGAAGCTGCTCATGATGAATATCACTCATTCTCAGACTTAAATGACAATCAGCAGAACAATATACTGAATGGTGATGACTTTGACAACTTTGAAGAAACTGATGAAACGGAATTTGAAGTGCCAGAACAAAGTGTACCACAGATAAATCAAGCACCTTTGCTATCAAATGATCCTTTGCAATCAAATGATAATGGTGGCAGGGAAATACCTCAACACAGAGCAAAAAATTTGGCTGGGCATCCTATGATTACTAGAGGGAAAACTGGAGTGTTCAAACCGAAAATTTATCTTGGAAAGCTGACTAAAATTCCTTCAGAACCCAAGAGTGTAGCTGAAGCAATGATGTGTGATGACTGGAAGAAGGCAATAGAGGAAGAATTTAATGCTTTGACAAAAGCTAAAACCTCGTAACTTGTATCTCCTTCACCAACAAACAACATTGTTGGGAATAAATGGGTTTTCAGACTCAAGCACAACACTGATGGCTCAATACAGAGGTTCAAAGCTAGACTTGTGGCAAAGAGGTTCCATCAAACCCTTGGTATTGACTTCTATGAAACATTCAGCCCAGTTATCAAACCGTCAACACTCAGAATCATACTCACCTTGGTAGTTACAAAGGAATGGACAATCAGGCAGGTGGACATTAACAATGCTTTCCTCAATGGAGAACTGGAGAAGACTGTTTTCATGAGTCAGCCTGAAGGATTTGTGGATAAATCAAAGCCCAATCATGTGTGCAAACTAAGCAAGGCGCTCTATGGATTGAAACATGCACCTAGAGCCTAGAATGAGAAGTTAAAATCCACATTCTTGAGTTGGAAATTTAAGCAATCAGTGGCAGATACTTCACTGTTTTACTTCAAAAATGAAAGACAAATAATCTTTGCACTTATCTACGTTGATGATATTGTGATTAAAGGCAATGACAGAGAATTGCTACAGGAATTCATAGACAGTCTGAACAAAACATTCGCATTGAAGGACATGGGAAGACTGTACCATTTTCTTGGAGTTGAGGTATTATGGCACAATTCTGGAATTCATCTCACACAGACTAAGTATATTTCTGATCTACTTAAAAAATTTGAATTGCAAAATGTAAAACCTTGCATCACACCTATTCCTGCTGGTAAATCAATGTCTAAAGCTGATGGGGAACCATTGAAGAATCCCACAGCTTATAGAAGTGATGTAGAAGGATTGCAGTACCTTCAATATACCAGGCCATACATCACATTTGCTATCAATAAACTGAGTCAATTCTTGCAAGCTCCAACATCATTACACTGGCAAGCACTAAAGAGAGTGTTGAGGTACCTCAAAGGGACAATGAACCATGGACTTTGGATTCAAAGAAGTGATAGACTCACGCTGAATGGTTACTTAGAAGCAGACTAGGCATCTTGCCCTGATGACAGAAGATCCACCACTGGTTACTGTGTCTATCTAGGTGATAATCTGATAAGCTGGTCTTCAAAGAAACAGCAAGTTGTGGCACGCTCAAGTACTGAATCAGAGTATAGGGCACTTGCTTGAACTGCATCAGAAATAGCTTGGGTTTAGTCACTTTTTCAGGAGTTGGAACTGCCATTGGTTGAAACTCCAACTATTTGGTGTGACAATATGAGTGCTAGAGCCTTAGCTGCCAATCCTGTATACCATACTAGGACACAACACATAGAACTGGACGTGTATTTCATCAGGGATAAAGTAATAGCTAAAGAACTAGAAGTAAAATATGTGCCAACTTCAGATCAAATTGCTGATTTACTAACTAAGGGATTGAATCATTCGAGATTTCTTTTTTTGAAGGACAAGCTTGGAGTTACTGTAGCACCTCTAGCTTGAGGGAGGGTGTTAACAAAGTTAACTGTATTGCTCCACATCAGCTAACTGAAGTACAAGCTGGAGCATTGCAAGAATCATCTCTTTCCTATCTGTTGATATCGTTTCTTTCTTATAGTGCTACCACTAAATTTGTTGTAAATTATTCCAGACATGATCCACTATTTTAGGAACTAACTTACAGCTGTAAATTCTAGATTCTTCTTTGTAACAATTCATTTTCATTATATAATGATCAAGGCCTCGGCAATGCATTTGTGTGTGGTCTGCATTATCTTCATCTTCTCCTCAAACTTTAACTCTTGCCAATCACAATGTTGGGTAGAAGTAAGCCTCGATTGCCACCGTTGGTGTCTGCGAGAATATTCCAGCAACATGGCAGTAATAGTGGTAGATAAGTAGCTGCCAAAGAAGGAAATAGAGAATGGAAAGTGAGAACTTCCTAAATTTATTCGACATTATGGTGGATGCTGTTATAGTTGCTATGGCGGTTTTGGGCCAAGATAATATTCTATTGCTCTTGACACAGACTAGGTAGCCAAAAGAAGCTGAGTCCGAGGCTACCGGAAACTATGCTGAGATGTACTTGAAGGGGTTGCTGATGCATTTGAGGTTAGCAATGGGGATTCTATTGAAGAAAGAAGGGGTTGCTCAGGCTTACATTTATTAATTGTTTCATGAAATTGATCTCAAAAATAGCAGTAATAAAAATGGTACTAGCATTTAAAGGAGCTGATTGGGAAGGCAGAAATGGGGAATATGCACCTCAATATGACTTCGAAGTACAGGATTGATTTCTCATTTTACAATGGATTCTTGGAAATGGTAACTGCTTTGTGCATAGGCTTGTCGTGTTACTTGTTTTCGTGCCAAGAGTATTGAAAGAATCAAAGAATGAAGTTTGCTCAAGTCTTTAATATTTCTTTTATTTGTTATAGTATTGCTTTGCAATACCTATTTTATAGGATTCATAGGAGTTGGTTTTGTACACGTTTAAGCTAGTGGTTAAAGTTGTGGCCTAGTGGTTCCTATTTCTTTGTTTCTATATGTTGGTGTTCTGCTTTTAAAAAAGGCTTCTTGATTAATGAATAAAATCTCTGGAAACAGTACCTTTCTTCAGCCTTATATTAAGTTATTGCCTTCGTCTTTTTCATTTCACTTTTTTTACATTTAGCATCAGAGCCAGGTTAGAGAAAGTAAGAAGAAGAAAAGTGTGTCAAAGAGAGAAAGTGAGCTGGTGAGAATCCTAGAAACGTGAGGTAGGTAGTCTATTAAAACAAAGAACAGTAGTAAACAAATGGCTTCTGAAAGCTTTGTACAGCCGGCTATTCCAAGATTTGATGGTCACTATGACCATTGGAGCATGTTGATGGAGAATTTCCTATAGTCTAAAGAATACTGAAATGTTATTGAATCTGGAGTAGTAGAACCATTAAAGAAACTATGATCTTAACACTTGGCACAGTGATGACAGAGACACAGAGGACAGAACTAGGAGGATTAAAAGCTAAAAGATCTTAACGTAAAGAACTACCTCTTCCAAGTAATTGATCATTCTATCTTGGAAACTGTTCTCAGCAAAGAAACTTCCAAGTAGATTTGAGATTCTATGAAGAAGAAATTTCAGGGGTCAGAAAAGGCAAAAAGGCAGCAGCTTCAACAACTTCGTACAGAGTTTGAAATACTCCGTATGAAATCTGGTGAAACCATATCTGATTTTTTTTCCAGAACAGCAGTAATTGTTAACAAGATGCGAGTCCATGGGGAGAAGATAGAAGATGTGACTGTGGTTGAGAAAAAATTTCGTTCTTTGACGCCAAAATTCAATTACATGGTTTGTTTAATTGAAGAATCTAAAGATCTTGATATTCTTTCAATTGATGAACTAGAAGGTTCATTAGTGGTCCATGAACATAAAATGATACAACAAGATAAAGAAGAGCAAGCGTCGCAAGTCTCTACCAACAATTCTTTTTCGACACCATCTAGAGTTGATAGAGGAAGAGGCAGATACAGAGGTAGAGGTAGATGATACAATGACCGTAGACAAAAAAATGAAGATAACCAAGTTCATGATTCTCAAGGGAAATGAGGAGTTGAGGTAGTCACCATTCCATCACTTACAAACAAAATTCAGAAGACAAGTCCAATATTGAGTGCTTTAGATTCACAGTTATGGTCATTATCGGTCCGAATGTCTCACTAATTTGAATAGAGAACATGGTGAAAAATCTAACTTTGCAGAGAAGCAAGAAGAAGTTGTCTCACTGTTAATGGCATGCCATGCTAAGGAAGAAACTCCCCAAAATATGTGGTATTTGGACACGGTTTGTAGCAATCATATGAGTGGAGACAAGTCTGCATTCTCGGAGTTAGACGAATCTTTTCGAAATAATGTAAAGTTTGGAGATAACTCTACAAATCTGTTATGGGTAAAGGAAATGTAACAATTCGGACCAGAGAAAACTCTACTCATGTTATTTCTAACGTTTTCTTTGTTCAAGAGAAAGGATATGAGATTGTTATCAAGGAAGGAGCATGCCGAATTCAAGATTCAAAGAAAGGTCTGATTGCTCAACATGACCCCCAATCGTATGTTTCCTTTGTGTCTCCATATCCTTACTAATTTGTGCTTCTCTACTAAGATGAAGGATGTTGCATGGCTTTGGCATTTTCGTTATGGACATCTGAACTTTGTTGGACTCAAGATATTACAACAGAAAAATATGGTGATTGGTCTTCCTGAAATTGAATGCTCTCAAGAAGTTTGTGAAGAATGTGTTATTAGCAAACAACATTGCAACAAATTTTCACATGGAAAGTCATGGAGAGCAAAGAAGGCATTAGAATTAGTACATTCCGACCATGTGGCCCAAGAAATCCACCTTCCAATGGAGGAAAAATATACATAATTGCCTTTATTGATGATTTTAGTCAAAAAAACCTGGGTATATTTTTTGCAGAAGAAATCTGAAACTTTTATGGCCTTCAAAAACTATAGTGCTGGTTGAGAAAAAAATAGGCAGCCTGATCAAAGTTCTCACTTTAGAATTTGGGTATATTGCTTATGCTCATATATCACAGATGAGAAGAAGAGAAAGCTAGATGATAAAGGAAAAAAATGCATTTTTCTTGGTGTTAGTGAAACTTCAAAAGCTTATAAACTCTATAATCTTATCACCAAGAAAATTGTCATAAGTCGCAATGTTGTCTTTGATGAAGAAACGTTTTGGCCATGGAATTGCAAAATTGCTCAACAACAAATTTCGATGGACTTTGATGGAGAAAAGGAAGATGAAAGTCAACAAAATGTAAGAAACCAAGAGCAAGCAGTTCTAGAGATACCACCTGGACCAGACACCCAAAATATTCCTGTAAACTCACAAAGCCCACCTACAACTGTAGCTGAAGAAGATCAACGGCCCCAACATGTTAGAAAAAGACCTGCATGGATGATTGACTATGAGGTATCTGATACTGACGATTATGAGGATTCGCTCACGCATTTTGCATTATTTTCAGATTGTGATCTCATAGTTTTTGAAGATGCTGTTAAAGAATTAAAATGGCGAAGGCCATGGATGTTAATTTTGCGGCTATAGAAAGAAATAACACTTGAGAATTAACAGAACTTCCGAAAGGGCAAAAAATCATTAGTGTGAAATGGGTGTACAAGACAAAACTGAAAGAAAATGGCGAAGTTGACAAGTACAAGGCAAGCTTAGTAGCTAAAGGCTATAAGCAAGAGTTTGGTGTAGACTAAGAGAAGTCTTTGCTCTAGTAGCACGACATGACACAATCAGATTGGTGATTGCATTGGCATGACAAAACTCTTGGCTTATCTTCCAATTGGACGTAAAATCGGCTTTCTTATGGCAATTTGGAAGAACATGTATTTATAGATTAACCTACTGATTATATTAAGATTGGAAATGATGGAAAGATTTATAAATTAAAGAAAGCTTTCTATGGATTAAAACAAACCTCACAAGCTTGGTATAGCCGGATTGATACTTATTTTTGGAAGGAAAGTTTTTAAAAATGTCCATATGAGCACACACTTTTTGTTAAAATTGGTGATTGAGGAAAAATGCTCATTGTTTGTTTATATGTAGATGATTTAATCTACACTGGAAATGATAGTTCTATGTTTGAAAAATTTAAGAAGTCCATCATGGTTGAGTTTGATATGTCTGTCCTTGGAATGATGCATTATTTTTTGGGCGTTGAAATAGAACAATCTGCTGTTGGGATTTTTATTTCTCAAAAGAAATATATGCGAGAAATTTTAGATAAGTTCAAAATGAACAATTGCAATTCAGTGAGCACACATATGGAGACATGTTTGAAGCTTGTTAAAATTCTGAAGTTTAATGTATTTAACAGCATCAAGGCCAGATAAAATGCATGCTATGGGTATCATTAGTGGTATATGGAGCACACAGGAAAGATGCATCTTCTAATTCTATCTGCCGATTTTTCGATATTTGCAAGGAACCATTGAATATAGATTGTTCTATAAAAAGGGTGAAAAGTCAGATTGATTTGGTTTTTACTAAAAGTGACTATGCAGGTGATCTGGATGATAGAGATAGTACGTTTGGCTATATTTTCATGATAGGCTCAGCAGCTATTTCTTGGTGTTCTAAGAAGTAACCGATTGTTACTTTATCAACAACTGAAGCTGAGTTCGTAGCTACAGCTTCACGTGCTTGTCAAGCTATTTGGTTGAGGAAAATTCTTGAGGAGTTGCACTTCAAGCAACAAGAACCCACTACAGTTTTGTGACAATAGTTTAACAATTAAACTATCCAAAAATCCTGTTTTGCATGGAAAAAGCAAGCACATTGATGTTAAATATCATTTCTTAAGAGACCTTACCTAACCCTTGAAATTGTTTGCATTTCAGAAGTTGAGGAAGCTACTCGATGTCTGCACTTTGCAAGATTGTGATTGAGGGTGTTTGGCTGCTGATACGTATTAAACTAAAAATATTAATTTAAGAGAAGGATTGTTGAAAGAGTCAAATAACAAAGTTTTTTTCAAGTCTTCAGTATTTCTTTAATTTTTTGTAGTAGTGTTCTACAATACCTATTTTATAGGAGTCATAGGAGTTGGTTTTGTACACGTTTAAGCTAGTGGTCTCGTGGTTCCTATTTCTTTGTTTTATATGTTAGTATTCTGCCTATAAAAAAGTTTCTTGATTAATGAATAAAATGTCTCAGAAAACAGTACATTTCTTCAGCCTTATATTGAGTTGTTGCCTTCGTCTTTTTCATTTCACTTTTTTACAAAGAGTCTAGCATAGATACATAATTTTCACTATTTAGACGAGCAGTTTAACTCATCATTGCCTCGTATGGGCATTAAGCATTGTTTTTGCTAGTCTTTCTAGTTTCTACTTCGTGAATTTTTGATATCATCTGATTGAGGTTCAGTAGTACCAAGTCAAGATCGTTGATAATCTATTTCTAATTGAGGATACATGAGAGGGAGAGAGATGACAAAACTAACATCACTTTACCAAATGTATTAAGAAGTATACTTCGATGTTTGAATTCCAATTCATGTGTAGACAGTATGGTGGTTTCGTATTATAGACACAAACGTAATGTGACTTGTTGAATTTCTGGCACTTTTTTTAGTATTTGTCACTTTCTTGAATTTTTGTTATTTTTTTTTTAAATTTCTTTCACTTCCAACTTATAGATGTTCATAAAATGAAATTATGTTCCATCTTTACTTGATAAAAGTGAAACATAATCATATGGAGAAAACATGTAGAAGAAAATTACTAATACCTGGATCTATTTTTAGGTTATGATTGATGTTTCTCACATTTTAAAGTGTTTGCCTTTTTTTTTTTTTTAGTATCTATCACTTTTTAAAAAATTTCGTCACCTTTTTTAATTTCTGCCACTTCCAAATAATAGGTTGTTGTGTTCATTTTAAAATGAAATTATATTCTATGTTTAATTAATACAAATGAAGCGTGATCACAAAGAAACTACACGTAGAAAAAAACCATCCATCCCTAGATCTATTCTAATTTTTGTCATTTTTTTTTAAATATTTTTCATTTTATTGAATAACTTTCAAATCCAAATTTATATATTAGTTAATAGAAGTGAAATATAATCACAAAACGACAACATGCAAAATTAAATCAATCATCCACTCAATCTCTTTTAAGGTTTGATTGATGTTAAATATTATTTGTTTCTTTTTGAAGTGTTTGTCATTGTTTTGAATTTTCGTCACTTTTTAATTTTTGTCACTTTATTAAATCGATTTCAAGGTTTTGATTGATATTATCACTTTTTTTTAGTAAATTTATGAATTATTATTATTTTATTATTATTTGTCTTTTTTAAGTGTTGTTTCTTTTTGAATTTTTATTATTTGTTACTTTTTTAAGTGTAGTTATTATTATTATATATTTTTTTAATTTCTGTCACTTTTTCGAAATTTCTGTCATTTATTTATTATTATTATTTTGAATTTATGTCACTTTTTTGAGTGACAAATATAACTTTTTAAGTGGCCCTTAATTTAATACACTGGTCCAATCGGGATCGAAATTTTTTATTATTTAAATAAAATTATTAATTTATCGAACATTCATTTATCAA
>CAIGRT010009256.1:0-23566 GCA_903798405.1 Fraxinus platypoda
GACAGTAACATAAGTATGTAAAACGTACTTATCACACAGCAGTATCATTCGTCCTTACTTCTACCATTTGATCTTCAATAAAATCCAACGGTGTATTTGCCATATTTGCCAAAAATCTTCCATCAGCAACATTTCTCGATCTCTACTCCTTTAGATCTTTATACCAGTCTGGGTATCCATTTAGTTTAAAACAAGTATCCTTTGTGTGACCATTCATGTTACAGTGGTCACAGTGAGAATTCTCCCTTTCAATTGTACCAAATCTTCTAGTGTTTCCTCTTGTAACATTGTAGTTACCCCTTCCAAATCTTCCTCTACTAGACCCTCTATAATTCCCAGTTCTACCTCCATAGTCTCTCTTGTAATCAGTAGTTCTTATTAACATAGCTGAACTATCATTTATCTCAGGAAAAATAGTGTGTACTTCTCTTTGCTTTTCAACCCTGAGTACCATTGAGTATATGCCTTGTTCACTGAGGGCAAAGGATCCATTACAAGAATTTGATTCCTTATATGATCAAAAGTATCATTTAACCCCATCAAAAATTGCATTAATCGATTAAAAACTGTCAGATCTGATACCTCTTTCGATACTGCACAAGTGCAGGTAGGAATTGGCATTAAACATGCCAATTCATCCCATAATTTCTTCAATTTTGTATAATATTTCTCAATTGTCAACATTCCCTGAGAAATGCTTCCAATTTCCCTCTGTAATTGGTATAACAGAAGACCATTACATTCTCCGTATCTCTCCTTTAATTCTTCCCAAAGATCCTTAGCTGATAAAGTGTAAATAAAAGCTTCTACAATTTCTTTCGAAATTGAATTCAGCAACCATGATCTAACCATACAGTTAACTCGTACCCATTGCTCATACTTAGCTGAGTTTTCGACTGGTTTTCCACAGCTTCCATTAATAAAACCCAATTTTAATTTTGCTCCCAGAGCTATCTTAATAGATCTACTCCAACTGAGATAATTTTGACCTGTTAAGTGTGAGGTAACTAACTGCATCCCTGGATGATCTGAGCTTTGCAAATCCAATGGATCTCCATTAAAATACTTCTTCTCTGCTACTTGTTTCTCTGTACCTTCATCGTCTTCAGATTCTATCAGTGGCAGATCTTCGATTGCTGCCATTTTAGTATCAGTAAGCTTTATTCATCCTGCTCTGATACCATGAACAGAAAAACAGTAAACGATACTTTTCTATATTAATCGTTCTCAATCAAATACAATGGCTATGTTCTTCTTCATATATAGATGAAGAGAGAAACAAAGTAACCAATAAGAAGAGGACAACAAGGCAACAAACAAATAACAAAAAGATGAAGAAAAACGTGAACAAAAGCGTGAAAAGGAAGAACACGTTTTATCACTTTTATTCTCTTGCTGGGCCGGACCTTCTTCAATTGGCTGGGCTGTTGCTGTAACCGGTTTCCAATAGAAAGTCCATCAACCCAACAGCTGAACTGATAATCCATCATACTTCCATTCTCATCTATTGTTTTTCTTCATCAATCATAAGTAACTAAATCATATATTAGGGTGAACAATGTAATCTAATTGAGATTATTTGTTTCTTTTATTAAAGATTGTCACTCTTTTATCATATATGTATTGATTTTACTCATGTATTTAATATTTTGAATTACTTGATCAATAATTTAATGATTTTTTGAATCTTTTACGAACCGAGATGTGAGTTTTAGATTTAGACCACATATTAAAATTCGGTAATTTAGTATAACGTGTAGAGATATATATGCTAATTATTGCGGTCGTTATATAAATTTTTAAAACAAACATTATGTTTAATTAATATTGATTCATATAGAGACATGAGATTGAATTAGTTAAAGAAAAAGATGCAAGTACAGGGATTGTTTACAGGGTTTTGACAGGAAGCTGATGTGGCAAAAAGCTGTTGGTCTGTTTTTTTTATCTTTTCTTTTTTCCTCCAATGAAATCTCTCCATTTCAAAATCCTGTAAATATTCTGTGTGTTTTTCCTGTACGTGTAGCAATGTTCATTAGTTAAATAAACTCAATGAAAACTCGGGAGGAGTGAATTGAATATAATAAAAGAATTCGATCAAGTACTACATTAGATTTATGAATCTTGAATTAGTTAAATATGTTCAATGAGAACACGAGAAAGGTAAATTGAATATAATAGAAGCAATACATTAGATTTATGAATCTTGAATTAAGATTTAAAGATGATTAATAGATGAAATTGTCATGACCTAATATTTATTCCATATTGGAAACACTAATTCAATCTTTGTGAGAAATTTTGATACTTTCAATCAGTTAGAAGTACTTAGATAAAAATTTACCAAATCACAATTCTTTCTTTGTTTTTTTCCCTTCAAATATGAGTTATAAATATTATTAAATTAAGTATTAAATTGTAGTTCTCATTGGAATAATCCACTATATTACTTGTTACGATATCATACACATGCGATATAAAAAACGCAACAATTTCACAACTTGTATCAACTTTCCATTTACGTATTACATCAACTTTTATAAAAAATATTTGCCAAAGAACCCTATTTCACAATGAATGTTTGGTCAACCTTTTCATGTCTATTAGGGTAGATTGAGTTATCTCATAAGGAGATTGGGTGAGTGTTTGAAGAATTTCTTAGTCCATGTTTGGTTTAGATAAAATCAAAATTTTATTAGATTTTGATAAATTTGGTGGAATGTATATTCGGTTTTTTATTTTTTGTTCCTATAAATACAAATTATGTGCAATTGCAAGCAATGCTAGTTTGACAAAACGAGCTTAGCAAAAGAGGTTGTTTGTAACTCGGAGTCCCTTTCTAAGTCTTGCAAAAGGCGTTCAAACTAGCATATAAGGTGGTTGTTTGTAACTCGGAGTCCCTTTCTAGGTCTTGCAAAAGGTGTCAACAATAGCAGGACACATGTACAAATCCAAGCATAGAATAAATTTTTTTCATATTGGATATCCAAAGAATAAAATTTTTCATATTAGATACGGGAACGATATATAGTCATATGTAATCCAGACGAAAAGAAAGCCTCGTATCTCAGACACGATGGAACATCAAGTAGTGGGAGAACTTGAATCAAGTTATTCCGTACGAAATATTAGGAATATAAAGATGATTCAAATTGCTCAAACTCCACACATCGTAAAAGCAAAACTTTTTTTCTAAGATGGAGAGAGATTTTCAGAAGAATACATATTTTCTCAATTCTACTCAGAGGAATCTTAAAAGTAACACTTCTTTGGTGAAGAGACATTTCAAAAGAATACAAAGTAGCCATGTAAAAAAAAAAAGGTCCATCTTCCTCTCCCTCCACCACACAATTTTCAAATAATTCTACTGCTTTTCTTGATTGCTATAACATTTTCGAAAGTTTCATCTTCTTCTCTTCCTATACCATTTTACTTGTAATGATTTGTACAAGTATGTTATAAGTTAAAGCGTATGGTGGAGCTTGTTTAGTGTACACATTTTTCTTCATTCTATTGTGGATGCGGTTTAAGTCAACCTATTAATTTTGCGATAAATGTACGGTATAACCTATATAAATTAATACTCAATAAATCAATAACATCCGTAATATAATAAGTTTTTTACGGGTATGACATGGGTTTATAGGCTAAATTAATAATTTCGATAAATATAATAAGATAACACTTTTCTGAAAATCGTTACATAACTATGATATCTCATTCATATTATGCATTAATAATTTGCTAAAATTGCAAATATGATTGTATACGATATTTTATTAGAGTATGACTCTTGCTATTTTTTCTTGAAATTTAAATCTAGTTGGATCTCATCTCTAATTTTTCTTATTGCGTCTAAAAGTTTTGGAATTGAATTCTCGATGCTTTGAGTGCTTCTTTGTGCGTAACATGCTCCAAAGCTATCGTATAGCAACAATGTCTTTTAATCTTAAGACATCTGAACTTGCATTATTTTCACCGGGATAATTCAAGAGGTAATTTATTTATATACATTAAAATTCAAATATTTGATTATTGTCTCAAGTTCATGAACGCCTTCTTTATTTAAGGATTCATTTAAGTTTGAGCTCATTTTTTCCATAGAACGAATTTTGATGTCGAAAACACATTGGTATTGTCTTTATTCTGAACATTTATTGTCCAAGTTGGAATTGCAAGATTGATTACATTCAAATCATTTATTTTTTCTGGATTGATTTGTAAAATCGTCTATGATATTGCATCTTGAGAGCTCTTATTATCCCCTTATCACATGGTCGGATTTTCGATGTCATGTTGAGTTGCGAAAAAATAGCTCAACATTTTGTAATCTTTCGATATTTTCGGATGGGTTGAATAATTATCTATCACCAATAGAAATTTTCTTCCATGCATTTTTTTTGTCAAGTCACCATGATTTTACATACTTTTCGACGATCCACATAGGAATTTTTACTGAGCCATCCTCATGACAAAAAAACAATAATTCTAAGCCTGCTTCGTCTCGCTTTTTTCCTTTCAAGTTGCTTTGTTGCAAGAGAGTAATCAGGTTGTAACGTATAAAATAATCATATTGTGTATCTTTCATGGTGAACTAACCTATTTTTTATGACTCCAGTTTCTTCTATGTATCTTGTGTATCGATTGATCCACTTATTCCAAAACAGCGAAATCGCCTAATACCACGTTTTAACTTGAACTTCTCAAGCCGACCTTGCGATTATCTTTCGCATAGTCTCTCTTTCCTTTTCCCTCCTATTATATTCCCATGATCTTAATATCGAAAAAACCATTCATAAACAGTCTTCTTAATGTCTGGAAATTTCGATGGTTTATGCCGCTAAGCACGATCACCTTTTTCTAAGTTAGAAATCCCTTCATTCTACCTACATTTTTCTATTGATTGGTGGATCGATCTAGTTCTTGCTTTAGTAATGGAAAGTCATTGCAACTATGAAATACAAGAAAACTTTATTTTTTGTTTGTATAAAAATTATTTTTAATCTATTTCGTAGAATAAGTTTAATTAAATTAATGAAATTACAATGAATATTATTTAGTTAAGTACATTAGTACACTGAATTTATTTATTTTTGGTTAATTTAATGCATATTTAGTCGATTAATTCATATTCAACTAATTAGATAGGTAAAATACAATGAATTTTTAGTTGATTAAACATATGTTCGTCGAATTGTAAATACATTCTTTAAATTAATAAATATTAATTTATCGATTAATTAATAGAATTTATATGGTCCCAATGCATTTAATTTAAAGAGATCAATTAATATATTTCATATCAATATCCCGTGGTCTTTTGAAATCTTTAATTATCATAAGAAATACACCAAGAATAGAAGGGCAAAATTAGGTTCATGGCAAGCTGATTTAGACTAGAATCCCAACATGCTTTTAGATTGATTTTTTATTGTTCAAAATTCAAATGCCTTACAACTTTTTTATAGAGAATGATAACAACTGCATCGAGACATCGTTTACTGAATATTCTTCAGTCCAAAGATGGGGGAGATTCATGCACAATATACACCAACTGGGATTGGCAAGCACAAATCACCTCGAAGAACAAAGATCATCAAGAATATCTCAATGTTCACGAGCCCTTTTTTTCCCATGCGCCCTTTCAATTCCCTAAAGCAATGGAAAAGGTTTGAATATTGAGAATTTCATAGCAGAACTTGTGTTATAACAAATAGAATCAAGAAAGAAAAAAACATACACTATAATCCTCAACTGTTGGTGCAGACGAGAACCCGAAATTTGAACTGTAAACAGCGTTTCTTCCCCTAGAAAGTCCAGTAAAAGACACTTCACAGTTGGAAGAACTTGGAGGCAAAGGTGGAGGGATAGATGTTGAAGATGAAGATACAACTTGACTATCAGCATCATCTTCTTCTTCGTTATGTTCTTCCCCATCCCCATCCCCGTCCTGGTCCTGGTCCTCATCCTGTTCCTCGTCCTCGTCCTCATCATCATCATCCTCGTCTACTTCTATACTCCCATTTTCAAGGTCACACGACTCGCAGAGAGAAACCGAAGGCCCAAGCCTGGTACCCGAACCGTTCCACGGGGTTGGAGATTGACAGGTATGGCATAGAAGATTTCTTGAGTGCTTAGCTACAAGAGAATTTGCTGTATGAACCCTTGCATCACAATTCCTGCACAGGCTTGCTCGATCGGATTCACAATACATTCTTGCAGTAGAATTGCATAACTCACATTTCTTCATTTTCTTCTCTCTTCTACACACACACACACAAAAAAACTTTCCTTCGAAATTTTTTGATTCCCGTAGGTTACTCTATTGGTTGGAGTATTATGTGTCAAGTCCTAGGTTGTATTGTATATATACTGGTGCCCTGGTATTCGGGCTGAAACAAAGGAAAGAAGATGAAAACTGAACCATGTTTCTACTTTTTAACTCAACTCATCAAGTTGCCATTCTTAGGAAGAATAAAGGTTAGATTTTTCTTTTTAGGGCATCCCACTTTCTAAATATGCAAAGTGCCTCGTGTCATGTATGGATTTGGTTTCAAATGAATTGGTTATTCGACTTATATTTGCATTGCAATAAGACATAAATTTTTGAGTAATGCTACTTATTTAGCAAGCTCCATTATCTTCAAACTCATTTTCAGCTACACAATCTTTCAATAAAATAATTTTTAATATAAACCCATTACTTTTTTTTTCTTTTAAAAATCACTGTTACAAAATTTATTTTCCTCAAAAAATGAGGCTCAAACAGAGCTTTAAATTCGAGACATTTATTTCCTCTTGACATCTCCTATCTTCAATAATTTTAAAAAGCTCTAAGTAGCATAAATAGGTAGTAAATATTTTCTTTTTTTCACAAATTAATGTGAATAGGTAATATTTAGGTGATCCAGAAAAAAACAATGTACATTGCAAGTGTGATTTGTGGGCATTTGAAGTGACTGGGTTTTCAATTCTATAATAGAAAAAATATGTATAAATAATTAAATATCAGGTATTTTTTTTTTTAAATAATATTTATTTTGATTAAAATCCAGTTAATTATACCAAATCTTAACTAATTTTATCTTTTGAAATTTAATTTTACAAATATGAGTAATTTTATTCATAGCCATGGATTGCGGTAGTCATTCTATGTACCAACTTGTTATTTGAAGCATTAATTTTTTGTAATTTTATTGCCTCAAAGAACAAGCAGCCAGATAAAATGACTACTGCACTATTGCAATCGCTGACTATAAATGACATTATTCTACAAAATTCGATATTAATTTTTTTGAGAGAGAAATTGGACAGAACACATGGTCATATTTATGGTGCACTTTTGGAGAAAACTAAAATCACATAATAAGTTATATAAGTCGCATATGAATTACAGATTTCACAATTTAAGTTAATGTCAACAAGAAAATGATTTTGAATCAAAATTAGTTTACTATGATCACATAACATAAGCCACACGTGTGATTTACAAAGGTCACACTTTCTCAACTCGTTATCAAGCCACAATTATCACGTCACGTATACACAAGCTCACACTCATACAGTCACACAAATAAAGTCACATTGCAGTCAATATAGTCCATGTTTGGCCCATGACCTCATCTGCTAGGAAAGAAGTCACAAATAAGTATGAGCATATGTAGGGAAATAAGTGGATTTGAGACTGTTAGATGGAGGGGCACGTGACCTCATTTGCTGGTCATCCGACCCTCAAGTGGCATCTCATTACGCTAAAGAGTGGCCATGAGGCATGGTAACCTAATCAAGTGTCTCCTCCTAGGTATCAATCAATTACTCCTTAGGTGGGCGGGAATCTATTTCCCTCTGACAAGTAGATTCATGACTTGACTATTTGGCGTTCATTGCACAAACGTGGAGTGCGGGCCTTATTGATTTGCTTATAAGCTAACTATCACGTTGGCGATGGTCTGAGGCCTTTTTATGAGGGAAGTAACAGTAGTATTTATCGATTATTTATTCTATATATTGTTACATTTATTAAAATATCAAACAAACTAAAAGAATTCGTAACCGAATCATCTTCCTCTTTCATTGGGAGCTTTTCAACTTGTTCAAAGATACTGAAATTTCTTTGCAATAACTTCGTCACCAAATATTTTGTGCATGTTCACATTGCTAAGTACCAATTTTTAGGTTACCAAGCACTTTTATAAGTAGATATACTCGTCTTGATTTGGTGAGGAATAGAAGAATAAATGACAATTATTTCAAATTAGTAGTAGTTGGAGCTTTCGGAATTAGGCAGGGGCAAGTTCAAAATCATATGACGATGTTTAGACCTTGTTTGGTTTAGTTAAAAATGTCGATAAAAAATTAATAATTAATTTTAACTACATATTTCATCAGATCTATAATTTCTTATCACTTTTTTAATCATAAATTTCATCAAATTTTATCAAAATTTTAATTTTTAGCAAAATCATACAGGGACCCAATAGGAAAGCCGCCTTAATTTTCCATGCTTCACTTATTCATTTATGATTTTCAAGTTTCAATTATATGGACTTTGGAAAGGCCAAATTGGAGAGATGAAATGGAAAATAGATTTCCTTTAATAATATTTTTAGAGAGAACTTTCTTTGTTTCACTAATTAAGCCCCCTCACAAGGGGGATTAGTTTCTTTTTTAATGTATGGATCTCGTTTGAGCCCACACAGCGTGAGAGAATGTCAAGAAAAATGTCAATTTTTTTCTACAAAATAGTTTAATTGAGTCTTTTTAGACAGCAAGCAAGTCAAATTCTTACAACTAAACCCGCTGGTCAACAGAAGAATAATTATTATTTGTCGAGAAATTAAAAAATTCCATTCAGACAGGCAGGCAAAGAAATAGATAATATCCATATGTCCTGTCCACATAGCCATCGTTTGAATTAAGTGGCTATTCAGAAAATTCCTGCTTATTAAAGAAAAGAAGAAATTATTGAATCTAGGAGGGTTCTATATGCAAAGGCAGCCGTTTCAACAAGAAACTCTCTCAGAAGTCAGAACCATGATCAGCAGTAGAAATTTCTTGGTAATTATTTTTTGTCTTTTTAGTTATGGGTTTTGTTTAGAAACAGACACCATTAACGCCGGCGTAGTGCTTAAAGATTCTGATACTATAGTTTCCTCCGGTAATATTTTCACGTTGGGATTTTTCAGCCCCAATGGCACTACTCGGCGTTACTTGGGCATATGGTATACAGTTTCTAAAGATACAGTGGCTTGGGTTGCCAATCGAGATAGGCCTCTCAACGATTCATCCGGGACCTTCTCCATATCTGCAGATGGAAATCTTGTAATCACGAATGGAAATCAAGAGATTATTTGGTCATCAAATGTTACGTCAAATTCTACAACTTCCGGTATGAATACGACTGCCCAATTATTGGGTACTGGAAATCTTGTCCTCCGAGATGTCGCCGGCAGTGGTAGTCTATGGGAAAGCCACCGGTATCCCACTAACACATTTTTGCCAGAAATGAGAATATTTCACAACACAAGAACAGGCCAAAGGGTATCATTAAATTCGTGGAGAAGTCCTCAGGATCCTGATTATGGAAATTTTTCTTCGGGTCTCTACGCAGTTGGGATCCCTCAAATTTACATATGGGATAATGGTCGTCCAATCTGGCGCAGTGGTCCATGGAATGGCCGAGTTCTTATCGGAGTAACCCGCATGTACTCTGTCTATGTCGATGGATTTAGCGTGGCAACTGAGGAAGATGGTACAGTAGTTTTCACACGAGCTTTTCGACAAAAGGCCTTAATGACGAATTATTTGAACACCGAAGGAGTTCTTGTTGAAGCAGCGTGGGATGATCAGAAGAGAGAATGGAATCCTACATGGCAAGCACCGATAGATGATTGTGATTTCTATAACAAATGCGGTCCATTTGGAATCTGCTACTCAAACAATAGGCCGAAATGCAGTTGCTTAAAAGGGTATGAACCGAAGAACAAAGAGGAATGGGATAGTGGGAATTGGAGTGGTGGATGTGTGAAAAGGACACCCCTGCAGTGTGATCGAGATAATAATGCAACTGATAAACACAAAGTTGATAAGTTTTTGAAGATAACTCTGGTGAAAGTGCCAGATTTTATTCAGTGGTCAACTGGTATTGAAACTGAATGCGAAGGCCTGTGCTTGAGAAATTGTTCTTGCATAGCCTACGCATATGAACTGGGTATTGGATGCATGTTCTGGAGTGGAAGCTTAATTGACATTCAGAAATTCTCCAGGGATGCAGGTTCAGATTTCTTTGTTCGGGTGGCTTATTCAGAAAATGGTACTTTTGCTATCCTTTTATTTGTTTTCAAATGAGAAGAATAATTCTTTTCCTTTCCGTAGTACTCTGAATCTCTATAGTACTAAGCTAATGTTCATGAAGTTTTGAACAATGTCTAAATGTATTTTATGCTAGTCATTAATTTGGATGCTTATTTTGTTTCAGATGAAAAGAAAGACAAAAAAGTAATAATCATAGCATGTGTAGCCGCCAGTTTGGTTGCCATTTGCGTTTGCCTACTTCTATCTTGGTGGTGGATGTCCAAGCGAAGAGGTACGCATAAGGCATTTGGATTGGTATTTAGGCACAAAAATACAGATATCTCTAATAGATGATATATTTTCCTTGCAAATTAGGTCACCGTGTAACATTAGAATATGAAGGAGGTGAAGTAGGCCAACTGAATTCAAGTGAAATCAGTCTGCGCAATGTCATGGATAAAGTTAATGTTGAAGAGTTACCACTATACAGTTTTGAGTTGATTGAAAATGCAACGAACAATTTTGACATGGCCAATAAGCTTGGAGTGGGTGGTTTTGGTCCTGTTTTTAAGGTAATGTATCGTGCTTATGCATAATATCCGGTTTTAGTTTTCATGGAATCTACAAGTGCTGAAATTTCTATTTGTGTGTAGGGAAAATTGGAAAATGGGAAAGAGATTGCAGTGAAAAGGCTTTCAACAGAATCTGGACAGGGGCTGGAAGAATTTATGAATGAAGTGGTTGTCATTTCTAAACTCCAACACCGCAACCTTGTTAGACTACTAGGATGCTGTGTAGAAAAAGGCGAAAAGATGCTAGTCTATGAGTACATGCAAAATAGAAGCCTAGATGTCTTTCTATTTGGTCAGTTCAACTCAGTTTTACATTACCTTTTCAATTTGTTCCCATTTCATCTCAATATACTCACGAGTCACGATCACCTGGTTTATGCAGATAGTTCGCATAACATTCTTGATTGGAGGAAACGTTTCAATATTATTGAAGGTATTGGCCGAGGACTCCTCTATCTTCATAGGGATTCTCGATTGAGAATAATCCACAGAGATATGAAGCCAAGTAACATATTGCTTGATGAGGATTGGAATCCAAAGATTTCAGATTTTGGAATGGCCAGAATATTTGGAGGAAACCAAGATCAAGCCGACACTGGAAGAGTTGTAGGAACATAGTAAGTATCTATTTATATCGTCCATTTTAGATTGTGAATTGTCAATACTAGTGCGGTTCAGTGACACAGTCCTGTTGCAGCGGTTACATGGCTCCTGAATATGCAATGGGTGGCAGATTTTCAGAAAAATCCGATGTTTTCAGTTTTGGTGTTTTAGTATTGGAGATCATAAGCGGGAGAAGGAACACGGGCTTCTATAATGATGAGTTGTCTTTAGGCTTATTAGGATATGTAAGTGCACTTGAACTCATTTGGAATTCTTCACTTATAAGATTGTCTGTTGCAATATCTTCCTTTCTGATTCTAATAGAATTCTTCTTAATCTTTTTCAGTCATGGAAATTATGGAATGAAAAAAATGTTCTGGATTTGATTGATCAGAGAATATCAAGTCCAAGCTCATTGGCAGAGATTATGAGATGCATACACATTGGATTGTTGTGTGTTCAAGAAATCCCTGTAAATAGACCCTCCATATCAACTGTTCTGTCAATGCTTAGCAGTNCCTCCATATCAACTGTTCTGTCAATGCTTAGCAGTGAAATCTTTGACCTGCCGGAGCCGGAGCATCCGGGATTTACGGACAAGTGGAATGGGTCTCACTCCAAAACATCGGAATCTGCTAACAAGGTCACTCTTACTGTGCTAGAGGGGCGATGATGATAGAGAATTTGTATACCGTTCCATCTTTTTTGTAAATATCAAGGTAGTTTTGATCATATCAAACACGATGTAAATCACAGTTTTACCAAGATTTTGTCTACTTTTTACTCGTTATTTCTACAAGGACAGGGCAACAAATTTCTTAAAATCATTAGAAAAAAAGGTGGATACAATAACAACAAATTCTTTAAGATCATATTGATTTTTTGTAAAGATCATGGATCATGAATATACTGGAGAATACGGGTTGTAAAAAACCTACAAAATATGTCTCATATGTTCCTCAATCTCTTAGTTATAGGAAGTTTGTAGTTGGTTATTAGTACGGGGAAAGCATTATCCGTGTGGGTAAAGCTCAAACTACTAGCGATTTATACCTATAGGTCCTACGCTTGTAGAGCTAGGAGTTTGTTAGAATCAAGTGTACGTCGTAGGGGCCACCTTTAGCTACGAAAGCCCGGCCATGATTGGAGGCTAGTTTGCTCTTTATCCCTACTCTCGAGCTCATTGTCGTGCTCGTTGACTATCTCTCGGAATCCTTACAAAGGATTCCTGCACTGCCTCCGTTCTAGATCCTTAACTCATCACTCTACTACTTCCAATTGCTCAAAAGACAAAAGAAGGTCCATTCTGATACCCAAGAGGTGAATGAGCAGGGAGAGGCAGCCTTTGCCCACCGAGGGGGATGAGTACATGTTAGAGATCCTATAATAAAGGCCCCCAAAGGGCTCTAAAGAGGTCTCTAAAGATATTTAGCTACTTTAAGGATCTACATTAAAGGGCCCTAGGATGTATACGAGAAGGTATTGACTCTAACTTCATTAGGCTCAGTAGCTCATAGAAGGAAGGAGCTAACTCATAACTCTAGCTCAAGTTAGGACCGTTTCCCCCCTAGCCCTCTCGGGGAGGTAGCGACCCTTACTCTATTCCGTCAACGAATTGAGGAATAATTGGCCTGAAAGAGCTACTATCTATTCCTTCGTAGAAATCCTGAAGTTTCATGGTCTTTTTCCTTAGCACACAAGACTTTGGAACAAGTTCTTACGCTGATCTTCAATGAAATTCCAAGTGAAAAGTCTATGAATTTCAGATTAATTTAAATCTCAAATGTATTTGTGCATTTCCTAACTACATGAATTCATTTCTTCCTGTTAACTAGAAATTTTGAGGTTTATAATCTCGTATAAATTTCCACCCGCTCTTATTACTGTTCTTTGTGGATTACTCATGTCCCCAGTCAAAGTATTATCTTTTTGGTTGTTCGAATGTTGCAAAACACTCTTTTTAATCGTCCAGTAATTCCCCTCGCACTCCTGTCACCGACATACGCACTTATCAGTTGCCTGATTTTTTTTTTCTTTATATGTTTGTGATGTGTCCTAAAATGTCCCCTAATGATTCTTTGTCATGACTCAACTACTCAAAATATCAAGCATGGAAACTGTGGAATGAAGACGATATTGTGGCTATGATATATGCAAGAATATTAAGTCCAACATAAGATGGGCCATTCTATTAATGCTTAGCAGTGAATTGTAGAGATTCCTGTTCCTAAGCAAACCGCATTTGCAGAATAGTGGATTCATTCTTACACAGGTGCGGGATCTTCTCGGTCGAGCCAAAAGAGTAGCTGTTCATTGGTCACTCTTACAGTGGTTGATGCACGATGGCTTCAATAATTATCATAAGTGATTTGCTCGACAGAAATTGCACTAGCAAAGTTAAAACAACGACGACTTAGGTAATTGTGACGCATTAGACTAAATAATTAGCATGATTTGACGTGTTTGCAATTGCGAAGATTAAGCCTATGTTCGAGAATCATTTTTAGTTATTTCTGCTACTCAGTCAAAGTCGAAATTTGTTTTCAACTACATAATACCAATGATTATTACTATTTTTTATTCAATACATAATGAAAATCAGTTGAAGCATAGATATTCAGAAGTCAAAGGGCAAAATACATTAGCTGCGTTTTTCTCTATCAAATCCAATTGCCCTTTCAACAAGTGCATGTAAACAATCCAATCTCCATTCCCCTTTGGACTTGGCATTGGCATAACATAACCAGATTTCCCTCCCCATGGAAAATGGTACGACCCAAAACAGGGCTCTCCCCACCCAAAATCCATTTTTTTCACCGGAAAATGCTGCCCCGATGACACAACCACCGCCGGCTCCTCCTCACTTACTCTTGAACCGTATATTTTGGCCAGGCCTGGCTCGGGACGGTGAGCCTCTACCCAATCTATTAGCCCCAAGAAATGTTCTTTTGTCACAGCAGTACCTAAAAACTCGTGAATTTCATTTGCAACCCAACTCAATGGCTTCTCTTTCAACTCCTCAATTTTCTTCTCACCAAATGGGATTGACAGAACATTGCCAAAATATGGTTTTATCAATTTCTCTTGATTTTCATCTCCATCGATCAATCTAGTCCTCCCGTCAACCACAATTCCCAGTCTACAAAACTTATCAGTTCGCGTAAATTCGCCGGTAACAATCATCTTCCACAGGAAGGCACTGAATGCCTCCAATTTCGTCCTTTTTCTTCCACTGCTGCTGTCATTATCAGCATTAGCCAATACTTGGAGATCATTTATTCGATCAGATACAATATAATATATTCGACTTATTGCTATTTGATCATCATCATCGGCCTCCGGCAGCGGCAGAGATGAAATCGGAACGTACATGTTATCTACCGAAAGGTCGTAACTGGCGGGCCGACGAGGGAAAAGAATAGACCGGCGGAAAGATGGGGTTTGAGATAATGGCTTGGACATAGCCATCTCCGCCCATGAAACGAGAAACATGTTGGCGGAATGGGCGTCCGCCACCTGATGTGAAAATATGCATGCCACCAACATTCCGCCGCATTTCAGTTTTGTGGCCTGTCATATAAAGAAATAACTTATAAGTAGATTTTTTAAGTTTATAAATATTCAGATATATTAGGACAGCAATGAATTCTTATAATCGATTTTTCGAATAACCTAAACTTTGCAATAACATCAAATGAAATTGAAATTGATATAGATTTTTTCTGAGAATTGCATATCTATTATGCTCTTTTTTGCAAATTGTGCTATTATTTCACTTGTTCAACGATGAAAGTTACGTGATCAAGAATCTGCTTAAAAAATAATTTTTCACAAGCCAACAAATGCTTATATGTAACGTGAAAATTATGATAGTTTGTTGACGGATATGAAGGGCACATGTTGAACCACTCGTACAATTGTACTAAAGATATTTAATTTTTATTTATTGTCGTATTTATATTCTCATTTCTTTTTTCGTCACATTCTTATCATCAATCTTTCATTAATTAATACATTTTGCCCCTAATAACCATTTCCATCTAAAAGGTTCGTTATGAGAGCATAAAAATGCTTATTTATCCTTAGCAAAGAATAATCCCCTTTTGGTAGAGATTTTTTCAAAATATATGTAGCCAAAAATGATTTTTTTTTTTTTTTTTTTTTAGAATGTGTAATTGAAAATAAGGTTTAAGAAATAGAGGTCAAACAAGAACAAAAATATGATATATATTTGTCCCTTATTTCAAAGCAGTATGCTGTCGCGCCCCTGTAAAACGTGTATAATTGTTTCAAACAAGTCTCCCCCTATGGCAGCGGGACAAGAACAGTACATGCCCATGTGACCTAAACTTGCCGTACTAAACTTGTTTCTTCAGCCTGCATTGATTCCATTAGTGAAACAACATTGTAAAACAAATTTTGTTTTAAGAGTTTAGTCGATACATTCAAGTAATTAAAACATAAGTTAAATACTAACAAGAACAAATTCTTTATCATAAGTATGAATATTCGGGTTTTGATACCCTATAACGATGTCCTCGAATATAGAAAGACTCATTTTTTATTCAGATTTTTAGTAAATTTTGATAGAAGTTGATTAAACATGTCGTTGAAATATTAATAAAAGTTTTAGATCCTATAAATTATATGATTGTAAATGAATATGAGAAAAAATGTGTTTTAAAAAATTGGGACCATATAGATGTCAAGTGTCGACCCGAAAGGAAGATTATTGACATGATGTAAATTTAAAATTTCAAAATGCACATGCAGAAATGAAAGTATTTTTCAGTTCAAGTACTCACCTGGATGGCCAGCAGTCCTCGCTTCCTCTTTGGTACAAGCTTTCCTTCGATAGTGGAATCAGGATTGTACAAGTCAAGATCCTTGAGCTCTAAATCGGCCAAAGCTTCGACGAAATCGACCCCCCGGTTGTTGCAGAGAAGTTCGGGCTCACCCACGTCGTTCTTTACGAGCTCGCCGGCAAATGCATAGTATGATGCTAAAGTTTGTGCCAAGGCCTTCTTAAGAACAACCACCATCAAATCGAATGTAAAATTTTTGGATTTCTTGTAACAAAAGAAAACGCCGACGTCCACCGGTGGCAAGAGCAAGTCGAGGTTCGAAAGTGGTAGCCTAATATCTTGAATGGGCAATACAGGCACCACCACCTCATTCTTGCTTACCTTCACCTCAAAATCTCTCTTTTCATGTACCATTTTTTTCTTAAATACCTCAACAAAGTACGATTCGATTAAATTAAGAGTGAAAAAGGGTAGTTGGCACAAGAAGAGCTTTAGAGAGAGAGAGAGAGATGTGTGTTTTCCATGGAAGCCATTAGGTGTATTTATAACCTTAAATCCCTTAGGATGATGGGCCTCTATTTTTGTCTATAATGAAAGTTACAAGGTTACTTGTGTTCAAAATTTAGTAAGGTATTTTATCAAGTCAAAGTAGTGAACAAATTATAAACGTCAATAATATAATTTTGAAATTATTGAATCTACTATTAAGATCTTGTAATTGCATTTATTTCGCATTCTCGGAACAAATGCAAAGGGTTGGTTGGATATTTCCAAAAATGATCTCAACCTGTCGCTTTAAGCCAATTGTTCGATTTTAGGGTAAAGGTTAAAAATAACACAAGCAACACGAAGACCACGCATGGCCTAAGTTCGTGTACATAGACAATCCATGATATGAAATGCATGGCCTAATCCTTGTTCTAAAAGTTCGATAATAGCAACATAAATAACATACATAGTTTTGTTTAAATGTAAGTTAAATCGTCCAAGATAATTTTTTAAATTACTTTTTCACTAATAAAACTTACTTTTCAGAAAAGTAACTTTAACGTTGATATAATAACATTTATTTTGTCTCAAATAATTGTCCACTTTGAATGTTAAGAATAATGTAAAACTTAACTTCTGTCTAACAGAGAAATGGTCTTTTAAATATTCGTCTCAAAATAATAATATTTCTTAATAAAAATTGCAACAATGCAACAATTTTGACCGTTCAAAGTTTAAACAAGTTAATTGTTTTCTGCTATGGTGACGAAAGGAACAAGTTGCAACGAAAAACACATTAATTAAATAGTAATAAAACTTGATTTGACTAGATTTGACTTAATCTTAGCCTTGAATTGTATAAAATCGTGTTGAAATTGTATAAAACTTGATTTGACTTAATCTTAGCCTTGAACAAGTTCCTAAGGGCTAACGAGTCTTCTCTTGTCCAATTCCACGAAGTTTGTTCGTGTTGATTGTGATTGTTCGTGAATAAGTCCCAAGTAATTTCGCTTACCGTTTAAGGGACAAGATCGTGCCACGTAGACATAAGGCACCTCCTTGTTCAACATTTATTAGTTGGTCTTAATTCTATATTTTGTTTATGATAACACGGGATTGGATAATAAAAAGATAATATTCATAATTAATTGTTGGAAAGAGGCACTGACTCATCAAATCAATAAAGACGGCTAACTAACACTTTTGCACCTAATGTCGTTCTAGAATTACGAAATGGTTTGATTATGAAATTGACGAGAAAAGTTATGAAGAAAATTTAGAAGTAGTCGATGTTTGGTTTAAATGAAAATAAGATTTTTTTTTATTATTAAATTTAGTACAAATTGATGAAATGTGTGGTTAAAAAATTGATATAAATTGTGGTTTCATAAAATATATGATTGAAAATGAATTTAAAAAAATAAATTTTAAAAAATGAGGACCAAACAGAAGTGCAATCTCCTCGACAAGAACATAGAATGCTCTCAAAAAGAGCAACCTTGAACTATAGTTGAGTTCGATGATCAATACATGTTATCTTGGTTGCTTGGCCCAACATTATTTGTTGCAAACAATAGTTCGCTTATCTTTCTCAATCCTGGAATATTGCATTTCCTAGTAAACTTAAAATATATATTACATGTATAGTCTCCATTGATGTCTCGTGAAATAGGCATTTTTCATTAATATTGAAGAAAAGATGACACAAATTTTCTCACCTCGAGTGTAGGAGAATGAAAATCACGCAAACTAGATGGAGAGGACAAAGAAAAAAGTAGAAGGGAAGACGGACTCTTAAAATTGGTGTTTTCGATCTTTAATAAGAGTTAGTTGAATATAATATATAAATGGTAATATGTAATCTATCTAACCACTTAAACTCTCAAGTCAAGTTATGTGATTTTATTTTAAAGTAGACAAATGTCCTGATCTCAAGTTTTACTGTATTGGTGCCTTCCATTTAAAGAAATTGTTCATGTATCAAACGCTGATTGAAAATAATGAACCATTCTTTTAAATGAAATTATTAACATTAATGAGAGACGTTAAACGTTTTCATTGAAGAACAATAATAGAATAAACTTGAATGAGAAAACAAGAAAATTGAAAATTGAATAGATTAGAAGAAAACACAATATACTATGAATTAAATCAATCAAATTTCATTTGTTAGTCTTAAATTGATGGATTCCCAGTTCTCTTTTATTCTCGTTGTTGACACACAATATACTATATCAAATGACAATATACTTTGTGTTTTTATGAACCTTGAAAAGAATTAAAATCACTATGAATTAAATCAATCAAATTTTACTCTTAATCAAACTATATCTAGTGTTAATTGTCATCTCAAGTTTTACAATGTGACACTTTTATCCTTTCAATGTCAATTCACATCTCATTTCGTACATAATTTTACATAGTAACACATAATTGACACTCAAGCTTTGAGCTCAATTATCGTAATACTACGTAAATTATTTTAATTTTCACTAAGGCGTTGAAGCATTAAATAAAGTAAAAATACAATACGAAAACTTTGTACTCTTTTAAATACTACTGTTCAGCACGTTACTCTCAAGAATTTTGAATAAATAATGAATGTTTGTTGGACTTAGGTGCACCTAATTCTACATGTGTCCCTCCTAGGCAACTAGAAAAGAATTTTATTTGGTTAATTAAAGCTACAGTTGAAGTGTTGGACCAACGACAACTGTCACCGACGAAAATGGGTTAACCATTAACGGACCCAAAGGTGGGACCACTAAACATGTGTATGTTATAGATCGATAGGTTGCACAAATTTTAAATGCATTAAAAGGACGAGATTGTGCACGTGTCTATAAAGCACCTCCTTAGCACTAGTGTGGGTCATATGTTGAACATTTGTAGGTCTAAAATTCTAAAAACTTTTAGGATAGAAATAGATCATTTAGGATAATAATTTTGTCGACCACAAAAATGATAATATTTAGTTGATTTTGATAATCAATTATCGTTAGCTCATTATTTGTTCAAATATGTCTTAGCCTCAATAAGATTGCATCAAATTTTGTTGACCCCAAGAAATTTTTGAGCATACCCAATTGTGACTCGCGAACACAATCGGCGAGGAGAACAATTTGCCTAGCATTTGGCAACTCCAATGGGAGGGTATATTTGGTATAAAACATCAAATATAGCGTAAAAGCTCCTCCAATGATACTTCAAATATAGTGCAAAAGATAGTGTTACATTTACACCAAATATCAAAATTTTCATTTAACCCCATTTTGTTCTTGTTTACCCTATAATTTTTTTTTCATCTACGTCCTTATTTAATATTTTAGTATTAATATATTTTAATTGATTCATAATTATTTTAATATGAATGTTATTTTTATTTAATATTTATTTTAAATTCTAATCAATTAATAAGTAATAATTATTTCATCAATAAATTAATATACTAATTTTGATAAATAAGTGACACAACGAGTTGTCATTCTCGTTATATGTAATTTTCCTTGTGCGTTTAATGTAATTTTTATAATTTGCGATATTATATTTAATCTTTTTCAATTTACTAATAAACAATATTTTATTTCATCAAGTATAATTTCTAATTTAACGATTTTTTATAATATAATTTATAAAATAAAATTTGGTATAAAATGATTCAATGTAAAATCTGGTGTAAAACCATTTCCAATTGTCTACAACAAATTTGTTGTGGAATTTGGTGTAACCATTGGAGAGATTACACAAATTTTGATAAATTACATCAAATTTGGTGTAAAATTATACTAAATTTGGCGTAGACTATTGAAGATGGTCTTAGCATAGAAGAAGGAAAATTGAGCAAACTAGATCGACAAAACAAGAAAAAGCAAAAGAGATGATTGACTAGTTTTCAGTCTTGAACAATCAACAATTATCAAACAATTGTTGGTGTTGGGTTTTGATATCCAATAAATCAGAATGATGATGTTAAACGGTTGGATTAATTATATCAACGCCGCAATTGATTGGTTCGATCCGAAAATAAAATTGGCGACTAAAACAACCATTAATGTGTAGGGAAAAAATCTATAAATACAATACTATAGGAATATAAATTCAAATTTAACAAACTTGTAAAAAAAATTTACAAATCAGGTGTTAAGTTCCGATAACAATAATAATAAAATATTTTATATATTGCTGAAATGGAAATTTAGGATAAATATAAGTATATACATTTCCTTTCTTGTTATGTATTCTCTCACCTCGTACTTTCTCTCTCTTACCATATGTTTTCGCGAAATTGGTGCTCTCGCTCATAAATATCCCCAAAATTATAAAAATGTTTGGCCATAAATTGATGATTTTGGGATAGCAGGTTTCCACTGAGTAGGTTTCTATGTCATCGTCAATTTTCTAGTTCATCTGTCTACAAAATCAACAAATTACACCTTCATTAAAGCTATTTTCGGGTCATATAGATGTGAAGAAATACTGTTTCAACCACATCAATATCTATTAAGGTGATTGTAATGGATAGTTGACCTACATTTGCAGTAATCATAAGTCTAAATGTTATCTATAATGCATTTTGATAAGTGTTGTTATCTATGACCAATCCTGTAATTTGTAACCTTCTTATATATGCTACATTCAATTTGTGACCAATATTGTTATTTCTAACATTTGGATTTCTTAGGCTTCATATTTGTGATCAGTGTTGTATTTTATGATTGTTTGTGACCTGTTTTGTGATAATAGCGATTGTTTGTGACCAATTTTGAGTTAATTGTGAGCTTCTCTGACTAGATTTGTGTTGATTGTGGCTGTCCGTGAAAAAGGTTGGTTGTATATGTGAATGTTTGTGACTTATAACGCATTGATTGTAACTTCCTGTGACAACTTGCTCAATTGATAATATGATTCAACTTAAATCTCTTGTACGAAGAGGTCTTGAGTTCGAATTTTGGGAGACGCAATAGAAAGCCATGAGGGATAAGAGTTGATACCAAGATTCAACATAAATCCCTCATAAGACATAGATATTGGGTTCGAATCCTATGGGAAGTGATAGAAATCTGTGAGGAGTAAGATGAATTTACGCTTTTCCAAAACATACAGTATGTAAGAGAACGACCGGACACGAGGCTCGAATCGTTATAAAAAACGTGCATTTTTTGTAATAATCCAAATTCTGTGTCCAAGCCTTTAGTTACACACTTTCCACTTTGGGAGAGCTTAGTTAGCTTACCCCTCATGACTATCTGTCGCATCCCTTAAGATTCGAACTTGACTCACTGATCACTATTTGACTTTTACTAATACCTAACTCATTTGGGTGACCCGATGCAAATTATCCAAGAAAAATTGGATCAAATTTTATACAACAAATTGCATTTACTTTGTAGAATTTTTAATATATGCAGTGTCTATTTGTTTGCGATAATGCTATTAAGGGCAAGTTTGACAATCATTTTGATAGAAGAATAGAGTTTTGAATAGAAATTTTTATGAGAATATGTGGTTAAAAAGTAGGGAAAAGTTTTTGGTATACGTCTAGAATATTTTATTATGTGAATGTGTAGTTGAAAATAATCATATAGCAAACCATAAAATAAATCAAAAAGTATCAAACAGGCAATAAGACTTCGTTATAGTCGTGATATACATAACTCTTTGTACTTTAATTAAATTAGACTTTTCCTACTCGAATATAGGTCTAGCATGGTTGCTTTGAATATGTAATCATATAGCATTAAGAATGTTTATATCCAAAATTATAAATACTGTGACTACACAAAGTAAATTCAAGTTGCTCAGTTATTTTTAACTCCGTTACTTAATATTTACACTACTAATGTCTTGTAAAATGAACGTTTTCAATCTTCATTTAGCATAGAAGAAAGTAAAAAGAAGTAAATCGGAATAAGAAAACAAAAAGAAAGTAAGAGGATAGAGCAAAGAAAGTAAATCTCCATCGTTTTGTTGAAAATGTATTTTATAATAGTAGATTGATAGAAAATGTGCGGTTAAAAAATAAGAAAAAGTGTTGTATTTGCGAATAATATTATTTTATTGAAAATGTGTGTATGAAAATATGAGAGAAAAATGTATTTTGAAAAAAAAAAAAATCAAACAAGGGCATGAAGTCAAAGGATGACATCATGGACTAGAGGTTACTGTTATAAGCCCACATGCTTGTTACTTCATATTAGAGTGGTGCAACGTAACATGATTTAATATGTTAAAAACTGGTACATAGAATTAAGATGATGTTCGTAGTCCCTCCACTCACCAATGCATGCCATTTACTGATCATCGTTGTTAATGACAATTGTACTTGTTGCTTTAACCCCTGATGGGTTCAACGAAATGTGCGTTAAAAAATGAATAAAAATTATAGATTCAATGAAATAAGTGATTAAAATCTGAAAAAAAGTTTTGCCAAACAAGTGCTTATTTTACTTGGCAAAATAATTATCTTTGTTTTCCAAGGAAGAAAATGAAGTAAAATAACAAGTACTAAGACATGATTATGGTGAAGAAAATCTGTCTACCAAACATTGTTATGATAAATAGCCGTGGTTGCTCTGAATATTTTTCTCTGTTTTCATCATTTTTTATTTTTAGTGTCAATCGCTACTTTTGACGTTATTGAATTATATTCATATTCTATATTTGAATATCATATTTTTTAATCTTGTTCAATGTAAGGTTACGAAGAATTTTCTCTAACAACATCGAGTAACATTTACAATATCATATTAAAATATTTTTAAAATGTTTACAAATCAACAATCCAAGATACATCAAGGAGAACTT
>CAIGRT010009284.1:0-29993 GCA_903798405.1 Fraxinus platypoda
ATTGAGTTCTTCAAATTTCTGGATTAGTGTAATTTCCACTTTATTTAAAAACCTTGGCATGATTTTGGATTTATTTTGTAACTTTTTTAAAAAATAATAAAATGCTCTGCTTGACTCGTGAAGCCCATGAGCCCGTGTGCCGAATCGAGCTCCTATTTTACACACGAGTGAAACTTAGGTGTTTGAGGATAATATCGAACCGAGTCATTCTCCCGCTTACCAATAACAATATTTTAGTAAAATTAACTCATCTTTTGAATTAAGGGCGTGTTTAAGCCACATTATTTTTGAAGAATGTATTTTAGAATAGTAGATCGATAGAGAATGTATGGTTGAAAAAGAAAGAAAAGNAGAAGGAAAAGTTATTGATGTGGTGGAAAATATTATTTTATTGAAGAACGTGTGATTAAAAATTAGTAGAAGAATGAGAATGAAAATTTTAATGTGGCTCAAACATAGGCTAAATGATAAGTATTTTTTAATTAACTATTTAAAGTGACTATTTTACTAAAAATCGAAGAAAACAAAATTATGCCCCTTATCTGATGGAGATTGAAACTAGATTTTTAATAAATTTTGATAAAACTTAAAATGTATAATTTTAAATTTGTAAATTTCATCATATATGTGATTAGAATTAATAATTCACTTTTAACTTTTTAATCCCTATATTAGTTCAGAATCATCTACGGACAAGTCAACCAAGCTTCTCTTCTCACTAATTGCCACCAACCCCACCCCGATAGTGGTGGGTTGGCTGCTTGGCGTCGAAAAAGAGTAATTGCTTCTCGTTTAATTGTGTTCCGTTTAGCATACGTATACACAAAGATTGGCCCCCACTTTTTCCAATTTCTTAATCTGCTTCTTCCTTTCCGTTCTCTCTAAAATTGTTATCTGAAAGGTTACAAATTTCAAGGCAAGTCCTCTTTACCCATTTCTTTTAGTGTGTTGAGATTTATTGGGTACTCTTTATTTGATTATACATGTATCTTGTTCATTTCTCAATTTTTTGGGTCTGGTTTTTTTAATTACGTGTTCCGTTATTTGATTATATTCTTTTCTTGGGGTGGAAAGGGGGGAAGGGGTTTCGTGTTAAAATACATTGGAAGTAATTTATATATTCTGTAGATGGATAATTCATAATTTTCTAATGGGTTTTATTATCTGCTTGTTGTTTTGTATGAATTTGGATGGTTTTAAGATGATGGATTAATGAGTGTAGACTACGAAGGTAGAAAGGGAAATTGATCTTATGGGTTTTGCATTATGTGCTTGGGATTAGTTCTGGTTTACTGTTTTGCTGGACTAGTTCTTTAAATTATTTTCAAATTTCTGTAAAGCAGTCGAGTTGGAGGAATTTCATTGATAAATTATCCACCAGATACTCAAAATGATATTAGATATTAGTTATTCTCGTATGCTTCGGTTCATGTTATGAATTCTTGATAGTATGGGAAATTTTCTTTTCCAAGATTTGGATACTTGAATATGATTTCTCATATTATAGGAGTAGAATGGTTATCTTTTTAGAGTCTTTTAATGCTATATTAACTAGCAATTTACATCTTGAACCTTGAAGCTGCAAATTTCTACCAGTGAAACTCAAGCCCCTTCACCTTGCATTTTAATGGTCTTTTGTCTCTACATGATGCAAAAATGATTTGACCGTCTCGCTAACTTGAAGTTAGTTCCTAGGTTCCTTCCATCGTGCATTTCTCTCTCCCTTTAGCCATCAAGCACATGTTGGAACACATAATATACAAGGTTTTAACTTATTTTCATTCTTTAATATTGTCTAATACAGTCCACCCCACCGGACAAGGCGCAAGAGTTTGCTACCATCTTAGTTAAACTTGAATTTTATGCACAGATTACCAAAAATTTGAAATGTTCAATATTTTGTTAAGCAGGTTGACTAGAAGTTGCAGTGGAAGAGAGATCTCGGCAGTCTGGGAATATCGGCTATAGAGGAGTACAAATGGATAAAAGTACAAAATTAGCTACACTTTTGCTGTTTTGTTACATTACCCAATAAGTCGGATGTCATTTTCTTACTTCAAATAGAAATTTCTACTAGATAATTGTTTTACTATATCTATTTATCTTCTGCATTTTCTTTTGTTCAAAGCGTTATGAAATCTGAGCAAATTCCAACCAGGGTAAAAGTAATCAGTAAATGGAGCAACTATGAGTGTGTTTGGTAGGGATTTTTGGGAGAAGAATTGATTTTTGAAAAGTGATATGATGGGAAATGTGTGGTTGAAAAAGAAGAAAAAAGTATTGATGTGATGGAAAATAAGTGATATAATGAGAAATGTGTGGTTGAAAAAGAAGAAAAAAGTATTGATGTGATGAAAAATATTATTTTATTGAAGAATGTGTGGTTGAAAATGAGAATTGATTTACTGTACAAAAGGAGAATCCCTACCAAACAGGCTGTATATTCAAGCTCATGTGGTAAAATTGAGCATGACCTCTAAGAGTTTGAAAATCAGTTGTCAGCGTTTTTAACCCACCTTGAAGCCAATCCATTTCGAACTTCAATGCAAAATCTAGTTAAGATAATTTAGTTATTTGTGTGCAAGATACAAGAAATAATGTGGAGAGAGGCAACAAGAACTGTTGTATTAAACCTTTTTACCATTTTTAATCTTTTAGAATTCTATTGTTCACTTTCTTCTGTGCAAGTTATATGTCTACACGACGTTAGTTTAGTACGCTCATTAATTGACAGCACAGAACACGATGGAAGTTTTGCGACGACCAAGGAAAAAATAATAAAAAACTTGCTAGACAAAACATAAATACGTATATATCAGCTTGTCACTCCCATATGCTGCATAGAATCAAAGGGATATTCCGTTTCACTGCAACACTAACTTTAGTTTTCTTTATTAGAAAAGTCATCCAGTAGTATTAACGGTGAATAAAAACAAAATTAAGTAACAGATAAGCATCTGAATGTCTATGAATTGGGACTTCTTGGTGTTACAGATGTATCTATTGAGGAGGGAGAGAGCAGAAATGGCTTGGAACTGGTGAAATCAATTTCGGATAAGCATCTTGATCTTTTGAGACCATCAGCTCGATATTATTCAATGTTTAAAGGTAGTTATTTCATTTATAATCTATTCAATACATAATTGATTGGCAGTTATCGATCATAAAAGTTTTGTCACACGAACTTCATTGCACTTTCTTCTAGTTATAGTTGTGCTACAAGATCATTCTAAGATGCTTGCTACATGCCTTTTTTGTTTTTTGCACTTCTTTAGAGATTCTATGGGCAAACTTGAATGCTTTCTCCATTTTTCTGGCAAGAGTGTTGGAAAACCTATTAATTTCTTTTATCTTCCCAGAAAATAAGGAAACTTCTATTTTTTTCAACTGTTACTAACATTGGCTCTCTTGTGCGTGCATTTCCATAGCTTGATTTTTTCAAAATTTTCCCGTCATTCTTCTACCAATTCTTTCTTTCTTTTCATTTTTGAGCTTGAAAACTTGCTCCTTAAAGTTCATATGGATTCAATTCCATCTTTCTCTGGACTTCCATCTCTTTTGCCAAAGATGTAATGACTTGGATGGATAAGTCATGATAATTTTACCCTGTTATTAAATACTCTCGGAGACTCTCTATCGATCGCAGGACAAACGGCAGACCATGAAAAAGGCAAGTATACTCTGATTCGAGATGGAGATGACTCCCAACTGGGTATCTATGACAAACCTCTTCCTTGCTTTGGCTGTGGAATAGGATGGTTCTCGTACGTATACTGAATCTTATTTTGCATCTTCAAGGTTTTACCGCATCTAATTTCTATGCCCTCTCACTTTCAGTTTTTTAGTGGGTTTTCTGTGCCCACTACTGTGGTACTATGCTACATTCTTGTATTTCAGAAACTACTATCGTAAGGATCCTAGGGAACGAGCTGGACTTGCTGCTTCTGCAATTGCAGTAAGTTTCTCTTTCCATTCCGCTCGATAAAATATGAAAACCTGCACCGGAATGTTAGATTATTATAATAATTTTGATTTCTTTACGACGGATAATTAGTCTTTTCATGTGTTCTTTAATAGAATTATCTCGGGCCTTTCATTCTGTCACAGGCAATGGCATGCTCTGTCGTGGTGTTAATTGTTATTGCAATTCTACTTTTCTAGCTCGGGTCTTGCCTCTTGCACGTGATCCTAACACATTTTCGGGTTTTCAGCATAGAGTTACATGAATTGTACATTTTACATGTTGCGATATGAATCTTTTGTAATGAGTTTACCTGTATATTGGACAAGAAAAGCGTTCTCTCCAGTGTTATCTTTTACAGTAACTATAAGTGATATTGGTTTCATACATGACAATAAAGTTTTTCTCTTTATATACCTCATCTTTCTATGTAAGATTCAAGTCACAAGAAAGGGTCAATGTTACATTGTGCATCATCTCACTAGTCTTGTTCATGCAAGTTGACTTTCCTTTATAGTTAGAGCCTTAGAGGTATAAAACGGGGCCCACCTCAACCTTTATTTTTATTTTTTTTCGAAAAGTAGAATTTCAGCAAGAAAAATTGAAATCCAGACGAGTAACACTAGGCTAAGGAGAGAGCATTTCGTGATGGTTTAACAATTACTTGGAGGCATGTAACAAATAGCTGTGTGAAACTATCTACCATCATCCCAACCAACATATAAAAGGTGTTTGGTGGGGATTAAAATTAGATTTTTAGTAGATTGTGATAGAAGTTTTTAAAATGTGTGGTTGAAAAGTTGTGGAATCCATGAAAGATGTGGTTAATATTGATTGTTTGACTTTGATCTAGATTAAAATTTGATTTTAATCCGTACCAAACAGGATGTATATCTTTGTTTGATTCCAATTATTTTTAATATATATATATATATATTTTTTTTTTAATTTTTTTTTTTCTATTACACATTCTCCAATAAAATAATATTACAGATAAATTTAAAACTTTTTCTTTATTTTTTAACCGTAGATTCTCCACCAATCTACTATTTTAAAATGTATTATTAGCAAAAAATGGGGCTTAAATAGGGATATAATTAAGATACGATGTCTTGATTTTGTCTTCGTTTGGATATAATTTATAAATTGATTTAAAAACTCAATCGAAGTAAAAAATTAATATTAACCACATATTCATAACTTGTATTCATTTTCGGGCAATGTTGCAAGATTAGAGAGACAGAATAGGTTGGGGGAAGAAGAGAGTTCTTTGAAAACGACGAGATTAGAATGGCAATATGGTGGTGTTGGTGATGGGGTGGAGGAAGGCTGTAGGACAGGGGGAGGTGAGGTGGGGTTGATTGGAGAAGAAATGTATTTTTTAAATAATTTTTAAACGGGACTCTTTTGCCCTTTTTAAAAAAAATTTGAAACTATGACGGCAATTTCTTTCTTTCATTCTTTTCTTCTTGTTATCTAAAGAGGATGATAAATCCATCATTTTACAAGGTTTTAATGTAGGAAATGAACGGTAGGTACGATTTGCAAGTTGTTTACTTGATTTGAGTGTGAAATGCGTCGAACTCCCCTGCTTCCGCCACGCTTGTTTTTAACTCTATTTTGGTCAAAGTAAAAGATGAAATATTATAAATTTTTGTTTGTTCGCTCTTAATATTGTTTTCATTCAATTGATCAATCTTTTATTTATTAAATATGTTTTTGATGTAGACGTTCTAAAATGCTACTACGAAATAACTATAGAGAAATTGATTTAAGAATGTGTTACTTCATAAAATAGTTTCTTTTAATGATGATGCCCATTTTTTAATTCATTTCCAATCATACATTCTCAAAAAAAAAATCATCATTACAAAATTTGTTCTTTTGTAATAAAAGTCGTTATTGGATCCCCACTCGTTTAATAAAAGTCAACAATAACAGTTAATTTTTCAATTTTAATCTGATTTTAATCAATACCAAACAAGCTCTTAGAAAATGGGGCTCAAATAAGCCAGATATCTTGTCATCACAAAATAAACGCCAAATATAATTGCAAGCAAAGTCCATCGAAATTCCCCTAATAAGTTAAAGTTGAGAAGAAATAAGCATAGACAACATAATTCTTAAAGATGACAAAATTTTCAATTCCCCGATTTGCCCTGGCTCAAATGGTGTGGATAACTCCATCCCATGTGATAATGGGGTGGGATGAAGACGGAAAACATAGCCCTCATCTCGAAATCTTCGAACTTATATTCAATACTTTCATAGTGAAGATGGAGAGAGGGTGATATTTGTTGGATGTTAAGTTCAGAACAAAAGGGTAAATGGAGGGATTATTCTAATGGACTTCTCCAACCATTTAAATTGTTTTCACAAATTGGTTGTTAATTCATTTCAATCATCAAATATTTTGCCCTTTTTTCCCCTAACACATCAACATATAGGTTTTAGCCAAATCGGGGTTGCTCCTGCGTCATGGAATCAAAGGCTATAAACGACTTATCAATGTATGAAAATGAACATTCAATTAAATTGATAGGTGGAAATTTTGATATTTTGAGGCTCGTTTTAATTGATAAGGAGATAATACGTCTATTACAATGACTACTTATTTCGTAATTATATTATATATTAGAAGTAACATAGCATTTGACTTCTCTTCATGAATATACATTTCAAGCCATGTTATTCAATGACAACAATTAAAAAATTTGGCGCAGTAATTGAAAAAGCAAAATCTTAATCCTATGAAATAGAAATGTAAGAGGAATTTCTATAATAACTACAAAGGTTTTAGTCAAATCGGAAATCACGCAAAAAATATAGTATACAAAGAGATTTTTATTGAATAAAAAGTTCATTCATTAACTATTTTTTATATTCACAAATCTTCAAATATTATTTTTACAATACTTATAAAGTATTTTATAATAACGTGCAACGTAGGTTCCATTGTGACCAGTAACTTTAAATATTGTTTAAACAATAGTTTTTAGAAAAATACCAAAAATAGAAAAAGTGAAAATATAATTTTACAGCTAACCGGACAGAGTGCGGATTGTCTTCCAACAATATAGGTACTGTATTAATACGCCAGCAAACGGTGGGCAGACATCCGATTGTAATCCCCCTAAAATAGTGTAAACCGCACCCGAAAATTCACTCCATTTTTTATAAATTTACACGCTTACCCCTACAATAATTAATTTTATTCTTTGTTCGCTCACGTGTTGGATTCGAATTTTTTGAATTTTGCCCCCACAAATTTGAATTTTACTGAATTGGGAAAGTACATTGAGAAATTAAAGATGGAATAATTAATTTTCATAGCTAAGTAATTAAAGAGACAATAATTATCATTAATTCTAATAATAATTTAGTTATAGACGCAATCAAGAAAAATAAGTACGACTTACCTACTCATTATATCAATCTCGATCAGTGATATAAAAGAATGAAATGTGTCGCGTTACTCGTCACAGCCAAACACGTTAGTGAAAATACGATCACGATCTCTCGGTTTTGCAAATTTTAACTTCACAACCACAAAATAAGGTGGTAAAAATTTCAAGACTTTCTTGTAACTTTAAATTAATAAATATGATCTACCAAGTGTCAATCACGTAATTAAAATCAATTTCGAACCCAAACATACCGACCAAAAAAAAAACCCGGCTTAATTAGTCTAATGTCCGTTTTAGTATTGGGTGCCTTTCTTCTGCATTCGTGTGTGGGACTCAACAACTAGCTGACCAGACGAATGAAGTTTTAGAGAGAGAAAGCATAAGAGTATTGTATCACAATACAGCACAGACCAGCAGGTTTTAGAGAGAGAAACAAACAAAAGCAACTCCAAACCATTTCATCTAAACAAACTTGTATACATACACGTATTTTTCATAGATATTGTATTCGAATAAGTGTTCGTAAGGTGGAATTTTGTTAGATAGAGAAAGGAAAAAGGTATCGTTAATTAATTTGCATAATCGGAGGAGAAAAGGTTGTGGTGGATATTGAAATTCCTGAGGATCTGATCTGACTCAACCAGTCAAGGCAAGGTCGGCTCTTTGTCTTAATGAGTTGAAGAGCAGGAGATCGAATTTCTCGCGAATTTAGTTATGGTAAGTTGATGCCTAAAATGACTCCAATGGTTGGATTTCTGATTTCTAGTTGATTGCTTTTTGACTGATTGAGCTTTTCTTCCCAAGTCAATTTTGTTTCAGTTTAGAGCGCATCTGGATTTTTCTTTATTTTCTCCTTTTGTTATTGTAATTTGAATTTTGTTTTGTTCAAATATTAATGTATGGTGAGATAATATACATATACATACTTGCACTTGCATCCATTGAAAAGATTTTTGTTGGTGTCAGCAGCTGCATCTATCTTTCCTTATTTGTTCTCGTGTCCAAGATAAGATTAAATTATGGAAATCAAGCCCGGAAAAAATTGGTGTTTATTTTCTAAAGCTAACTAAATATTTGCTCAATTGAAAAGGAAACATTTCGGGTACAGAAAAGTTAATCAATTTGATTAACTGTTGTGTAGAACAGAAGCTCCAGATTGTTTAGTCAGGAAATAAGTTGGTAGCAGTTAATGGTGTTAAAAGCTGCTGCTAACAGGTGATAGATTTGGAAGTTGATGAGCAGTGTATTATCTTTGGGATTATTTCTGTCAAGCATGAATATGCTACTATAGAAGGTAGGCGATTCATCTAATTGTATGACAACATAGAATTTAATGAATCAGTTTGCTTGACCAACCTGCGTCTCCATCCTTTGACAATAGGCTACCGAAGGAAATCGCACCAGGATCCTACTATGATTAATAATGCACAATGGATTGACCAACATGCCTAGGAAATACCACACAATTCTTGTAATTTTTTTTGTGGGTATCATAAAATGTTAACAGTAGTTATTGCTTTGGTTACCCCTATTAAAAATTTCTTCGCTGGCTCCAAGTCAAAATGAAAGTGAAATAATATCTTCTTTAGATATTAAATTCTACTTAAGAAACTTAACAGAAAAACATAACTCAAAACAAGAGTGCTTATATTCTTCCAAAGCTGTCTGTATTAGTAGTTTCACCAAAAGTGCATGTTAAAATTGCATTGTAAATCTGTACTTTTTGTGTGCGTTGTGTTCCTATTATGTGTATATTGGTTGGAAGGGAATCAGGACTTTAAGTTGATAATTCAGAAATGTGGCTTGCAATTTATGATGTTTTTGCATGTTTTACTTGAAGTGCTTGTTTCTGTTATTGCTTTAACAATACTTCAGTCCAAGTCAAGAGGCCTTGCTTCCAGAATTCCAACCTATTTTTTATGCTTGTTTATAGCATTGTTTCTCAATAGCAATTCATTTGTGACAGAAAGTGCACTCCATTTTTGAGATACCTCGTCCTTTTTCTTTTAGTTGTGGAGGTGGATGGATTGAACATACTACTTTGTGCTTCTGGAAGCAACTTTTGTGTCATTAATTGTGTTTATCTTGGATATATTATATGGATGTATATGACATGACATTTTTGGATGTCTTCAGTCTCTGGAAAACAGGTTAATAGTACACAGTTGCATGTCTAATGTCAGTCTTCTTTTTCTTTTTTCTGCTTGTTTTGCAGGCAGCACCAGTTAACATCATCGTTGGTTCTCATGTATGGGTTGAGGATCCAGTCTTGGCATGGATTGATGGAGAAGTAACCCGATTAGATGGTCAGGATGTTCACGTGAATACTACAAATGGGAAAAAAGTGAGTGCTCATATGCTATCGGCTTAATTTTTTTCTGTTCACACCCATATATATGACCTGCTCCCCGCAACTGTTATTCTTGGTGGAGACACTAACTTTGTAGGTTGATTCCACAACTATCAGAACTGGCATATGCATTGTCAAAATATATTCCAGTGAGTTAGAAATTTATAATTTTAAATCACGTTAGATGTAACTTTGAAAGTCATGAAGTTAATATTTGATAGTGAGGGAACGTGATTTAATGACCATTCGGAATATTGAAAAAGCCAATTAATATATACACCACATGTTGCCTAATTTCTAGTTCAGATTAATTTTCATTTGTCATTTAACTTAAATTCATGAAAGAAAGCTGATAAGAAATGCTGTCCAATTTGGTAATGATGATTATTTTTCCTTTTTTTTAAAAAAAAAAAATTGTTTTTTAAAATTGAAATAGTGGGCCTATGTTGCTATTGCAAGATTTACTGTCCTAAATTGGACTAGATAAGTAGGTTGTTTCTCGTTAAGTCTCTTAGCAACAAAAAAATATAAAAATATGATGACGGGGATAATGAAATGAAATGGAAAAGTTTTTTTTGATAAAAAATTCTCATCAGGAGCCTCACAGTGCTCAGAGAGATCTTAGAATAAAATGCTTTACGGTGTGTTGCCATGTATATGAAAACTAACAGATACCAGAAAGTTCCTGATCCCAGAAAAAAAATGATCATTATGCTTGTGTCATTTCCTGTGTGCCTATTTTAATATTCTTCCTAATGGTTAAATGTAAGTTATGTTTTTCTCTTTTAATTTAAGCTCAATTAGTCCTATAATTATTGAATCACTATTATTTATCACTTTCTTAACGAGTTCACTCCCAGAAATATAGCTCCCTGCCCCCTAACATTAATCCCAGGAGCCTCTTATCCAAGCACTCAAAGGTAGGGCGTTGCCCATTTTTATAGGAGCTCCTGTACCATGAATAATGGTATCTCATCAACTATATCGTACGTAAATTGCTCCAAGTTGTTCAATCATTTACAACAAGTCCTTCAACTATTGGAGGGTTGTGGAACAAATAAAAACTCCTTGTGGCCAAGTTAATTGGAGCTATAAATTCCTTTTTCGTCATATACGTTGCCATATTCTACTGTATTAGTAAAAGTTGGTTTTCGAAGTTTCAGCTTCTCGGGTTCCTGCCACCTCATGCGCTTTAATCATGCAAAAGAATTTCCTGTAAATTCATATTTCTACTTGAATCAGATATATTCAGTTTCGTTTTACTCTTTGCTCTTTAACAGCTGGTTTATTTATGTGTGTTCTTGAAAGCTTTATATGTAGTATTGCTTCTCAAGAATAAATTTTTTTGACCCCGAGTTCGTAAATTACATTCTAAGTCAAAAGCTTTCTGACTTAGAAACTGTTTTCCATTGTTAGTCTATAAGGCCTTGTATGGGAGGGATTAAAATCGGATTAAAATTGAAAATATAGCCGTTATTGTTGACTTTTATAAGACGAGGACCCAATAACGGCCATATTTTCAATTTTAATTGGATTTTAATCCCTCCCGAACGGGGCCTAAGTATTTTTCCCCATGTCAGTATAGATATCTTAAGGCCTGTGATTACAGGTTGTTGCAAAAGTCTCAAAAGTGTTTCCGAAGGACACTGAAGCTTCACCTGGAGGTGTAGATGACATGACTAAGCTTTCATATTTACATGAACCAGGAGTTCTGCAAAACCTGGCTACTAGATATGAACTTAATGAGATATATGTAAGTCATCTGATTTTCCAGCAGTGAACTTGTAAAGAAATGCTCGATGAATTAATAATTAAAATTAATTTAAATGTTCTAATTGTTGATTTAATTTCTTTCCCAGACATATACTGGAAATATTTTGATTGCAATAAACCCTTTCCAAAGATTACCTCATCTATATGATACTCACATGATGGAACAATATAAAGGAGCTGCACTTGGAGAGCTTAGCCCACATGTTTTTGCAATTGCAGATGTTGCTTACAGGTGATATTGAAATACAGAAATCTCTTATTTTTGGTGAATGTGGGGGATGACATACCTGTTGACTACTGCTGCTACCAGGGCAATGAAAAATGAGGGGAAGAGCAACTCCATTTTGGTCAGTGGAGAAAGTGGTGCTGGTAAAACTGAAACAACGAAAATGCTAATGAGATATCTAGCACATCTGGGCGGCCGGTCTGGAGTAGAAGGACGAACTGTTGAACAACAAGTTTTAGAAGTAAGATGAAGTTTACTCGTATGTAGCCTGCGTAAAAAAAAAAAAAAAAAAATCTTTGGTTTTGCAAAATCACTCACTTGAGTCAGGGATTTCACCAATTTGGTTTTTTTGGCAATAAATGACAGTCAAATCCAGTTCTTGAAGCGTTTGGAAATGCTAAAACTGTCAGGAATAACAATTCTAGGTGAGTAATTGTGTGAACTTCTATTTGTGAAAATGGAATTAACTACCTATTTATTGATCATGCTTGTGTAATTAACCTGAACTCGTTTGTGTGAGTTTTTGTTTGTTCATATATTTCCTTCAGGAAGCTAGCTGCATGTCTAATTATCTCGATGTTGGTGTTTCAATGCAGTCGTTTTGGTAAATTTGTTGAGATACAATTTGATAAAAATGGGAGGATATCTGGAGCTGCTATTAGAACTTACCTGCTGGAGAGATCTCGAGTTTGCCAGATTTCATACCCTGAAAGAAACTATCACTGCTTTTATCTTCTCTGTGCAGCACCACCTGAGGTGCAGTTTGGTCCCAAATTGCTGTCAAGATGTTGCTTCTGACATGTTGCTGGAGATGCTTTTGCGGATGAAATTATTTGACAAAATTTCATTCTATCTACAGGATAGAGAGAAGTATAAGTTGGGAAGTCCTAAGTCATTTCACTATCTTAACCAGTCCAACTGCTATGAGCTTGATGGAGTAAGTGATGTTGAGGAATACCTTGCGACCAGAAGGGCTATGGATATAGTTGGGATCAGTGAGGAAGAACAGGTTACACTTCCCACTATTCTTGAAGAGTTCTTGTGCTTATTATTTATTTGAATGTTGACTAATCTGAGTTTGTAAATTGTAACAAATATTTGCAGGAGGCAATTTTTAGAGTTGTGGCTGCAGTTCTTCATCTTGGTAATATTGAATTTGCGAAGGGGAAGGAAATTGATTCTTCTGTCATTAAGGATGAGAAGTCTAGGTTTCATCTTAACACAACTGCTGAATTGCTCAAGTATGCTTGTTTTTCCATTTCAAGTTCCTCAATTAATATTTCTATATCCTCTTTATTGGGAGTTTGTAAGAAATGAACTTGCTTTAATAGATGTGATGCCAAGAACTTGGAAGATGCAATGATTAAGCGAGTGATGGTGACACCAGAGGAAGTTATTACAAGGGCTCTTGATCCTGAATCTGCCTTGAGTAGCAGGGATGCTTTGGCAAAGACAATATATTCTCGTCTATTTGACTGGTATGGGAAGTGAATATGATGCATCTTATCTAGTACATGAACACATTACTCTGTCATTTGGGACGTGTTTGTCAACCTTTTCAGTTTTCTAACTGCTTTCCTATACTGTTCCCAGGATTGTGGAGAAAATAAATATTTCCATTGGACAAGACCCAAACTCAAAAACAATAATTGGAGTTCTTGATATATATGGGTTTGAAAGTTTTAAACACAATAGGTAAGCTCTTCCTTAAACATCTCATTTGTGGTATGCCATGGTATCGTGCTGAAAATTTTTTCATGTGGGAAACAGCTTTGAGCAGTTCTGTATCAATTTCACCAATGAAAAACTGCAACAACATTTTAACCAGGTCATTTTACCTTCTTGTGGAGTCTTCCTCAATACCTTAAATATAATGTTATGATCTTCTTGTTGAAGAATTTCTTTTCATGGTTTCAGCATGTTTTTAAGATGGAGCAAGAGGAGTATGAAAAAGAACAGATAAATTGGAGCTACATAGAGTTTGTTGATAACCAAGATGTACTGGATCTGATCGAGAAGGTCTTAAACCGTAGTTTTACCTTTTTTGTCTGAGATACTTCTTTCAATTATCTGTATGAAAGCGTAGTGTTGAAAACGTTTTGCATGGATTTGAACTTGTGATAATTCTGTATGTTCGGTTTCAACACCTTTCTATCTGCATCATATTTGCTAAGGCAGATTCTAACAATCAAATTTGTGAAATTTTGCAGAAACCTGGTGGAATAATTGCACTTTTAGATGAAGCTTGGTATGATATTCCATGATTACTATTCAAGTCTTATGATCTCTATTTATGTTTCCCACTAGTAGATTTTCACGTTCATAGTAGAGTTGGCTGGATTTTGATTGTCCCTTGTTATATGTCAGCGTGGTTAATGAATATCACGTTATATTGTTAAGTTAGTCAGTTTTCCTTTTTATTCATCTTTGCGCATATTGTCGCAAATTTATGAATGTATCTCTGCTTATTGCAGTATGTTTCCTAAATCTACACACGAGACATTTGCTCAGAAGCTGTATCAGACCTATGTAAAAAATAAGCGTTTCATCAAACCTAAGCTTTCACGCACCAATTTTACAATATCTCATTACGCTGGAGAGGTAATGTTGTCTTTCTGTTTGGTTTTGTACAAATCATTGAACAAAATAGAAAAGAGAAAAGAAAGACAATCTAACTTTGCCAAATATTGGTTGTAATATTTTCTATGCTTACAGGTAACATACATGGCAGATCTATTCCTGGATAAGAACAAAGATTATGTGGTTGCAGAACATCAGGATCTGTTAACGGCGTCAAAGTGCTCCTTCGTAGCTGGTTTATTTCCTCCACTTCCTGAAGAATCATCAAAGTCTTCCAAATTTTCTTCCATTGGGTCTCGTTTTAAGGTACTTGGTAATCTCTCCATTTCAAAAGCTTAGTCTTTGGCTGTTTCTTTGTGTTCTTACGAGTAGAAAAGCACTCGCAGAAGACTTGAAACCTTAACATTTTCACAGGTGAGAGAAATATTTAGTGATAGAAGGAAGAGTTTAAGACTCTGTTTTGGTGAATTCAAATATCGGGCCTGGTTTTGCTCTGGTCATATTGTGTGGCCTGATATAGTCGAAACATACCAGTTTTTGATCTGGTTTTGATTTAAATGCTTTGTGCAGTTTATGTAGAAATGATTTGCAAAGATGCAACTGTAATGCTACAAGTAGTGTGTAAACTATGATTGACATTTATAATGCGCAGAAATGTTAAAACGCGTAGGTCCTTGATCTGGTTTTTTGGTATGCACTGGTAAATATGTAGAAATTATTAGCTATGATACAATTGCAATGCTTAAAAATACTATCTAAATTATTATGAACATTTATGAATTCAGGGATAGATATGTGACATGTGACTCTGACAGATCGTCCGGGAAGAGGAAGATCTGGATAGTCGAATAAGACCTCTCCTATTAAAAGTGACAAGAATTTTGAATAATGGGACTAGAAAAGCCTGAAGTTAATCTAGTTGTCATGTCAAAATTAAGATTTGCTTGAGCGGACTGTTGAGTTTGTAGACCAATTTTTAGCTTTCTCAGACAATCATCAAGTCCGCCTTTTATCATATGATTCCTATGTCTTCACGTTAGTGTTCAAATGCTTTAAAATTGTAAAGTTTGCCAACAATTGAGACTCTGTGACTTTCATTTCTTAGTAACCATCTAATGATCCCGCACTTATCTACATTTGAAACAAGGAGAAGAATCTGGAGTCATTGATTTGAGTGCAGTGATAATCAACCAATTTGCTTGGTTTTAATTTGGTTTAAATCAATTACAGTTGTGTTGCATTTAGGCCACATTATGTTTAAAGAGCTGTGCATGATCCAGAACTAAATGTGAGTCTGCATTTCTAGGTCTATGGTTAAGTTAAAGGGCAAATGTTTCATAGTTAGTCTCAGCAGATATTTTTATTATTGGTTCAGTACACATGCTTCACTGTTGAGTTAGTAGACACCACACATTTTTGGGTTGTTTGGGATTTATGTTTTAGTGTGTCAAACATACTGCTTCCCTTGGCACATGTGTTGCATGCATACCTCTCTCCCTCCCCCCTCCCATCCCCATCCCATAGGAGTAGGCCTACAACTAGGCTACACACCGTGTTACCACATTGAACTTTAAGGCCTATGATTTTTGTTAGACTAAGATTTGTCAACGCTTTTGGCTAGTGGAACTAATTAAGAATTGTGTTGAGACCTACATTTTTGTTATTTTACATACTGGGTCGTACATATATATGTACTAACTGAAGAAGAAAGGACCTGCTTTCTGGACTTACTCTCACGTTGCTAATTTTTAGTTTTTCAAAATGTTGTTCTCCAAAGAAATTTGGTAATCTTAATTCTATTTCATTTATTTTTAGGATATTTTCAAAAAAATAAAAATTGTAATCTTCAGATTTCATGCTAGTTGCTATTCAGTTTATATTTTTCTTTGTTGTAATAGCATTTACATGCTTGCAGCTACAACTACAATCTTTAATGGAGACCTTGAGTTCAACAGAACCTCACTACATCAGATGTGTGAAGCCAAATAATGTTCTCAAGCCTGCTATTTTTGAGAATATTAACATTATGCAACAACTGCGTTGTGGTGTAAGTATTTGGGTGAAACTTCATACTTATTTGAAATTGTCAAATCGATCGAATCAGAAGACCGTAAATTTATAGTCTATGTTTTTAAATTTATGACCATGTGTGATGAACACTTGTCTTCATATTGCAGGGTGTTCTTGAAGCTATCAGAATTAGCTGTGCTGGATACCCGACTAGACGTGCATTTGATGAGTTTATTCTCCGATTTGGTGTTCTTGCTCCTGAAGTTTTGGATGGAAAGTAAGTTTATAAGTTTTTCTTTGTCATTTAAACCTCTAAGTTAATATATGTATATCTGAGGTACAGTTTTTCCGTCGTCCTATGGCTTTCCTTTCCTTTCCTTTCATGGTTCTTGATTAAGCCATAAGTATTTTCTTCTTCAGTTTTGATGACAAGGTTGCCTGCCAGATGATTCTAGACAAAATGGGAATAAAGGGTTATCAGGTAAATTTATATCCAATCTCATTTGGTTATATGCTCAATCATGTCTCGTTATTTTCTAGCATTCAGTAGTTGCAGGATATTGGAGCTTAACTTAATAAACTCTTCTATTTTTTTCCAAGACATATTTCATCGCATTTATTAATTTATAATGCTATCTCGTAGTTTCAATGTATTCATTTAGATGGTGTGCTTGGGTTTGCAGTTAGGTAAGACAAAGGTCTTCCTACGAGCTGGTCAGATGGCCGAGCTAGATGCAAGGAGAGCAGAGGTTCTTGGAAATGCAGCCAGAACCATTCAAAGGCAAATCCGCACTCACATTGCTCGGAAGGAGTTCATCTCATTACGCCGAGCTTCCATTCAATTACAGTCGTGTTGGCGAGGTATCTCTCAATAATGGCTTCTTTAAATATACTTTCCAGCTTTTTTTTACTTCATCAACAATGATTAGTATAAATATTTAATAATATACATAGGTATTTAAAATGCAATACAATCGGTGCTTACTTTCATGAAGAAGATTTAATTGTTGGTATAAGATTCACGTGTTATGATGTATCATCATTATATGGATAATAATGGAGGAAATAATCTTGCCGTATAAGCTCATTATGTAATCTGAGGCAACCTCATGTTGCATGAAGCTTCTAAATTGAGCTTCTTAATGCTTCCTCAGCTTGAATAATTGTTTCCATATTCTCACACTGACACACCACCCATGTTTTCTGTTCCCATAAAGACATTTGAATCTTGTTTACAGAGCTCGTTAATGGACAACTTGACATGATGCTTTATGTTTTCACACAGACCCCCCCCCCCCCCCCCCCAAATTGTAGTCATTTGAATCATGTTTACAGAACTCATTAATGGACAACTTGAAGGTCAATGCATGCTGACTAGAAGTTTTCTTTGCTGCCTAACTTGTATGAGATTTTGTTGACTGGTTTGGTTCAGAAATTCTTGCTGCAAAGTTAACTCCTCCTCTATTGTCTTTTAGCTATATCGGCTGGCAGAGTTTATGAGCAATTGCGACGTGAAGCTGCAGCTCTGAAGATTCAGAAGAACTTCAGATGTTACATTGCTCGGAAATCCTACTTAGCATTGCAGGATTCTGCTATCACTGTGCAGACTGGCATGAGAGCAATGATTGCTCGCAATGAATTCAGATTCAGGAAACATACCAAGGCTGCAATTAAAATTCAGGTCTGCTTGTTATTGCACTGATAAATGTCTTAAAATGGTTTCATGGACCTGGAGCATATAAGAAAAAATGATCTCAAGCTGATCTGGATACTCAATCTTTTACTGCTTGCAGGCACACTTGCGTGGTCACAACAAATTTTCTTATTACAAAAGTCTTCAGAGGGCTGCTCTTATCACCCAATGTGGTTGGAGGCGACGGGTTGCTCGGAAAGAGCTTCGAAATCTCAAAATGGTTTTAACTCTATCCTTGATAAGGTTTCATCTTCAAGGAAATATTTGTATAATGTGGTTAAATAATCATACATGTATTGACCCAGGCTGCAAGAGAAACAGGTGCCCTCAAAGAAGCAAAAGACAAGCTAGAAAAGAAAGTAGAAGAGCTTACATGGCGCTTGCAGTTTGAGAAGCGATTGAGGGTAAATTTTGAAAATTATGTCTGATTCATTGTACTTAACGTACTGGAACTGACTGGCCAACCAATCCTCCCTGATTTGGTTGTCAAATGCAGACTGAGTTGGAAGAAACAAAAGCACAAGAAATTGCAAAATTACAGGAGGCATTGCAGTCAATGCAAACACAAGTAGAAGAAGCAAATGCCAGAGTAATAAAAGAACGAGAGGCAACACGGAAAGCAATTGAAGAAGCTCCCCCAGTCATTAAAGAGACCCCAGTTGTGGTCCAAGACACTGCAAAGATTGATGCATTAACAGATGAGTTAGAGAGTTTGAAGGTAAGAACTTTACATTGGACGAAAATAATTGATTGACTGCAGAATACAGACATAAATTTATCCAGTTGACTAAATAGCCCATTAAAATGGCTAGTGTCTGCCAATTCCGGTGAATAGACGTTATAAAATATTTTAGATGAACTCAATGAGACTAGAAATTTGCCTTTCCTTCTTAAAGTAATTTCTTGTTGAAATGCTGCTCTACATTACAAGTACATAAAGAATGACATGCACACTCACTTGTATAATAATATTCTGTAAATTGAACAGGCTTTGCTGCTATCAGAGAAACAGGCTGCAGAACAGGCTAGAAAGGTTTCTGTAGATGCTGACGCAAGAAATGTGGATCTGGTTAGAAAACTTGAAGAAGCAGAGGGAAAAGTGGATCAGCTTCAAGATTCTGTACAGAGGTGCGTAGACAAAATATTAAAGACAGAAATGTATAGCAATCATTTCGTAATTGACAATGCCTGTAAACATACCTTTGGGCATATGAAATTATTAGCTCATATCTGTGTTCTTGAGTTTCTTATCTTATTATTTAAACATAATATAGATAATTCATCCATGGAAAGCACAGGCTAGCAGCAAGTATTCATCTTTGTCATGGTTCATCGATTTGTGCTTGATCTCTACAATCTCTGATTTGCATTGTGAAGCTCTCGATTTTTAACTATTCCTGTAGATGACACGTTTCTTCTTCTAAGCAGATTTTGTGCTAATGTAGCGAGTGGCATTTTACTTTGAGAAACCCCCTTCCTCCGCTGGCAATTCACATTTATCTCATGCTCTACTTGCTTCCGAGCACTTTATTAGAATGGTTTGTCCTCTTATCTCAGGCTTGAAGAGAAGCTATCTAACATGGAATCGGAAAATCAAGTACTTCGTCAACAAGCTCTGACCATGTCACCTACAGGAAAAGCTATAACTGCACGTCCAAGGACGACTATTATTCAAGTAATGCTGATACATTTTGGTTATTTTCCATTTGATTACTTAATGGCAGAAACGTTCTTACTTTTTCCTGGTGGTATTACAGAGAACTCCTGATAATGGAAATATTCATAATGGAGAAACTAAGGTTACTCATGTAAGAACATGTTAATTTGCTGAGGGACATGAGATGAACTAGTGCATGTATGTGACTGTTTATAACTTGGGAACTTCGTGCTTATTCTATATTGCTTGTTGTAGGATATGGTTCTTGCTGTGGCAAATCCAAAGGAGCCGGATTCCGAAGAAAAACCACAGAAGTCTCTTAATGACAAACAGCAAGTATGTGGTTGCCGCGACATTTATAGGAAATCGTATCTATGATACACACACAATTTGTATTCAATTTTTTCCAAAATTTCCGTTATTGATGTGTCTGCTTTGATGTACTGTTACTCACAGGAAAACCAGGACCTTCTGATCAAGTGTATTTCACAAGATTTGGGATTTTCTGGGGGTAAGCCAATTGCAGCTTGTGTTATTTACAAATGTCTTCTTCACTGGAGGTCTTTTGAGGTCGAAAGGACTACTGTATTTGACCGAGTAATTCAAACTGTAGCATCAGCTATTGAGGTAAAGTAAATAGTAGAAATTACTCCTGTTTTGTTTAATAGCTGTTTCGTTGACCGGTTGAATGAATCAGACATTTTGGGCAATGGGTTTGTCTCCAAACGCTTATTTCTGTAGCATCCAATGAAAGTTGCTAATTTTCCAAAATTTCTGTTGTAGGTTCCGGATAATAATGATGTATTAGCCTACTGGTTATGTAATACATCTACATTGTTGATGCTGCTTCAACACACACTTAGAGCAAGTGGGACAGCTAGCTTGACTCCCCAACGGCGGAGATCTTCATCAGCTTCTCTTTTTGGCAGGATGTCACAAGTATGGACTTAACAGTTAACTTTCATTAGCCTGCTTTCTCACCTGTTGCGCATTTTATTTCTTATGCCTCTCTCTTATTTCCCACATTAACTTTTTTAGGGACTACGAGCTTCTCCGCAGAGTGCTGGAATCTCGTTTCTGAATAATCGGGTGCTTAGTAGACTCGATGACTTGCGACAAGTAGAGGCCAAGTATCCTGCTTTGTTATTCAAGCAGCAGCTTACTGCTTTCCTGGAGAAAATATATGGGATGATAAGAGACAGTCTAAAGAAAGAGATTTCCCCCTTGCTTGGGTTGTGCATCCAGGTACATGCTGCATTATATAATTTTATGTGCTGGCTTAAGGTAGTAAATGTTATTAGCTTTTGTGAAAAAGTTTCAAGTCAGATTCAGTCTCCTATATGATTTTTGGTGATACTATCTTATACTTCGATTTCATTCCCTTTTCATTTTTTATTGGATGATTCTAAAAGCACTAATACTAATGGAGAGGTCGGACAACTTCATGCACTACTGGTTAATTGGCTAACTACCTACTCGTTCAATGCAGGCGCCTAGAACATCGCGTGCAGGTTTAGTTAAAGGGCGTTCTCAAGCTAATGCTGGTGCTCAACAAGCCTTAATTGCTCATTGGCAGAAAATTGTAAAAAGCTTAAATAATTACTTGAAGATAATGAAAACAAACTATGTAAGCTCTAAGTTTAACTCAATTGGCAAAGCCACTATTCATTCCTTCTTTCTTTGATAAATTGTTTCCTTACCATTGTGTCCTTGTAGGTTCCACCATTCCTAGTCCGCAAGGTTTTCACTCAAATATTCTCATTTATCAATGTGCAACTTTTCAACAGGCAAGTCCATCTTATGTCAAAACTGTATCTGCCATATCTTGATGATGTTCTGGGTTCACTAGAATTCCACATCCTTCAAAATATTTATTACTTTATCATTTTTTTGTTCGAAACTTTTTAGTCTGCTTTTGCGACGCGAGTGTTGCTCATTCAGTAATGGTGAGTATGTGAAAGCTGGGTTGGCTGAATTAGAGCAATGGTGTTGTTTTGCGACTGAGGAGGTAAGCTTCACCCAATATTATTATCAACATGTTTGGCTAAGCTTAAAAGTTGCTTAAAAGCCAAACATCCTCTTTGCACTTACCATCATCAAAGTATAATATCTAAACTGCATCTTTTGTTGTTCAGTATGTGGGATCAGCTTGGGATGAATTGAAGCATATCAGACAGGCTGTTGGGTTTCTCGTAAGAATCAGATTCAACTTCGTTTCTACTTAAACTGATAGTTGCTCATTGTTCACACGGATCACTACCTAAAATACCTAAAATATTTATTAAATTCTTTACGTTTCAGGTTATACATCAAAAGCCTAAGAAGACCTTGAACGAAATCACAAATGAACTTTGCCCTGTGAGTGACCTTCTAACTACGTTTTTTTTTTTGGCTTTGAATTTTACTTTCTCATATCTTAACATTTGTTCATAATTACCTCAGGTTCTTAGCATACAACAATTATACAGGATTAGTACCATGTACTGGGACGATAAATATGGCACCCATAGTGTTTCTTCAGATGTAAGATGTTTCTTTCGCTTGTGTTTTCTGTTGACGTGTCAACTTAGTTCTCTTTGTGGATATATTTAATTTTCTCAATGTCTCAGTTGCGGATTTCCCAATTCACTTATCTTTTTTTCCATGGTATGCAGGTCATTTCAAAAATCAGAACTATGATGACAGAGGACTCGAACAATGGAGTGAGCAGTTCATTTTTGTTAGACGATGACTCAAGGTAATTTTATGATGACATGAAGCGATTGTGACATTAACTGTTGCAGTTTTATGCCTACTTAAATGCGTCATTCCTCTTGGGTACCATATCCAAACAACCTACCATAATTTTTATCCTTAATAGTCTTTTTAAACATACATATACATGATAACAAGCATAATTGCTGCATTCTTTAAAAGTATCGTGGTATCAAATTTTTTTGCTGTCAAACACTGCAGTATCCCGTTTTCTGTGGATGACCTCTCCAAGTCAATGCAACAAGTAGATGTTGCTGATGTGGAGCCTCCCCCATTAATCCGCGATAATTCAGGCTTTGTATTTTTACACCAACGCCCAGAATGAGGTCGCGGCATTTGGTTATGTCCTGCAATTGCCGATGATCTACATATCAAGCACACGCAGATAGTTGTGAATACAATTCCATTGTTGTCGCATAATTTCTATGTATATTTTGGTTGATTTGCCTTTTATTTTTTTCTGGGCCCTTTCAACGCAAGAGGTGTGATCGAAAGGCCTTAGGGGTCGTCCTATGCATGATGATTTTGAAAGTATAGGAACATGTATTGATTGGCTTACAGCGGTTGTTTGCCAGGTTTTGGTTGTAAATTGGTAGGATTTTCAGTGTTTTAGGTTCTTTATTTGTTACAGAATGACAGAAAATGCATTTGAAGGTGGTGGTGTATTCTTTTGATACACATTTAAGGTGTCGACAAGATAAGGTTCTTGTAAACGACTAGTCATTTGTTTCTTTTATTATCTTAATGTAATAGACAGAATTATTATTATTATTATTATTAATTTGTTCTTTATTATTTCTTATAAACTGGAATTTAGAACAAAATGAGCATCTCTTTGAAATTGTATGGTTCAGATTATTATTTTGACATTACCCTAGATGTTGACCACTGTTTTTTCTTCATGACCTAAATATTTCTATCGTTGCCTTTTGTTTTTCCTCGAAATTTATTCCTTTCAACAGGTGAAAAGTTTTGGATTTGTCTCGAGTTGAAAAGCTAGTTACTTTTACAGAAAGAACAAAAACTCTAGTTCAGTGAAACTTGAATAATATTACCTCGTGAATGTACACTTTTTATCTTTCTTTTCATTTACCCTTTTCCATCATTGACGGCATGCTGGTGAGGAGGACCGTGGAACGATATTAAGCCCTTGTTTGGGCTCTATTAATTTGATAATACATTTTTTTTCTTTCAATCACATTTTTCAATAAAATAATATTACGCTCATGTTTTGGTGGTCATTTCTTTGGAAAAATATTGTTTTGAACCGTGAATTTTTGGAATGTGTGGTTAAAAAGAAGAGAAAAGTTTTGGGTTTACGCGTAGAATATTTTATTGTGTGAATGTGTTATGTAGAAAAATGAGTTTTGAAAGAATGAAAAACAAATATGTTACACGTAAAGCTAATTTTTTTTTAACTACGCATTCTTCAAAAAAATTACTATTACAAAATACATTTTTCTGAAAAATCAAATTACAATGGATCTCAAATAGGAGCTACAATCTCATTCAAGTTTTACCCAATAATTCGCACTTAAATTTACATGTTTCATGAGTCCAAAGCATTTCAAATAATCAACTTACAAATCAATAGGGGTTAAACTTTTCTTGAATGAATAACGTTATGTAGCACTAGTGTTTTAAGCCGTATTATAAAAAATGACGTTTAGGCAAATGCAAAACGGTCCACCTTGCTTTTTTTATTTTTTTGCATAGGGGCTGCTTTTTTTTAGCTTTTACGCTTTTTTATGCTTTAATTATTAAATAATTTTTAGATTAATTTAAAATTTTAAAATAATATTAAAATAAAAAGACCTTTTTTTATACCTAAGCTCGTCTAGTCCGAAACTTGTCCTCCATGTCTCGCCACGCTTTTTATAATATTGGTTTTAAACATTATCTATGTTACTCCTACTTCCTCCTTTCTTTTACAGGTCAATGCTCATCCCTTTTCACACATTATCCTACAGCTACTATGTTGAACTATTCTCCACACTGATAATTGCAAGAGACTAGTCGAAAGTCAAAATGATCTACAGGTAAGTTATTTTCCATAAATGGCCAAAAAATTGTGGCAGTAGATGCTTTTTTGATACAATCAAATAGAAACGCAATGGCGTCATATTCTATGAGTTCAAACTAAGCTCATGTTTGGTGACCTTTAATTTGAAGAAACTATATTTTGAATAGTATTTTTTGGATAATGTGTAATTAAAAAATAGAGAAATTTTGAATTTATGTGTACAATATTTTATTATGTGAATGTCTGGTTGAAAATGTATATGAGAAATAAATTAAAGTAAATCAAATCATATTAAAAGCCACCAAACATGAGCTAAGTGGTTAAATAAATCCTCCTCTATTGTCAAAGGCTCCTTCTCTCTCCCCTTCTTAAAACTCGCATGAATGCCTTAGATATAGTATTTATCAAGTCTTCAAAATTCAGTTCCAATTCTAAAACACGACAAAAGAAAGAATGTTTCACAATTCATCACTCCTAGTTTACAAATTTGGCCACATCTAAAGAGATTGCATGTAGAAAAAGAAAAATCTTTAGAACAGAGAAAATAAATCAGCCTAAGCTCTCACAGACAAACATCAGGAAAAAAATAAATTTACAAGACATTTTATTGTGCACACCTGTTAAGATTCGAGTACTGCAGATGAATTATTTGTTTTCATTGAGTTCTCGAGTGCTGATTGATTTTGCATATTCTCAATAGGGTGCATCTCCGTTTTCTTCTTTTCCTTGAGAATGACTTGCCGTGGCATTACTTCGAGCAGGAAGTTTCCTCCGTTCCACACAGCTGCAGAAACTTTGAGTATTTGGAAAGCAACGTGCAATTTGTAAGACAAGAATATAGGGACCGTAAGTGCCATAGTTGCCACTGTGAATATAGCTTGTAGCACGATATACATAAACAACCGATTTTGATCCCCAAGCAAACCACTTAAACGCCACCATAAGTTATTTGCTTTTTGTGCCTTCTTCGACAATTCCCTATCATATATAAGTAGTAAATAAGTAAGTTTTAAAATAAATAATTCTTTTATTGATCAAAATTGGAAATGAGTTACTTATGATGACATTAAGGTAAGAGGTATTTTCAAAATAAATAACGTTTTCTACTTAAACAAAATAAGTAACATTTTCTACTTAAAAGCAAGAAAAAAGTAACTTGTCCAAATATGTGTGGAACAAAAGTTACCAAAATGTAAATTTTCTAATTTTTTAGCTTAGCCAAAATGCTCTCAAGGGTTCCAAGTCTATGGAGTAGCGAATATTGTAACATTTAACCAGAAGAAAGAGAGAGAGAGTAATTATGCGGTAAGGTGAAAGGTGATTTACCTGTAAGAAGTCATGACTTCGGGATCTCTTAGTAGTCTTTGTCGACGTAGGACATCTACAATGAGAAAATAGAGAACCTGCCAAATGCTGTAAGCAAATAAAGGAACGAAAAACAGCCACATCCAGAGATAAGATTTGCTCTCTACATAAGGCCATGAAGCTCTCTGTGCAGTTCCTTCGGGGTGCATGGCTTCCAAAAACACAGGGTCCCACCATCTAATTGTGAAATAAACCAATCCTGAAAATCACAAATGCAGCATCAGCTGCAAGATGCTTAATTCACAACTGGCTTACAAAAAATAAAAGGTTTATTATCATTTTTAAAGGGAACATAAGTTGTTCTTAACAAATTTAAAAAAAAAAAAAAAGAAGAAGAAGAAGTAATAAATATTCACTAATTAAAGACAAAAAATAAAATAAACGAGGTGATAAAAGGGGCAAGGACTCTGCCATGCCTTGCCTTTCCTCGAATCCACCTCCTTCCACTTTAATCGAGTACGGGGATAGGACAAGATGACAAAAATACTAGATGATATGGGAGATGGGAATAGTCGCCTTACCCCTTACGCACCCGGTTGTCATTTTTAATCTAAATGCTAGCCATGGCTATTATATTACTCTCTACGTCGCATATATAAAATAAACGATATATATAAAAGCTCGTGTTACTTTTTTTAAAATTAAATTTCAAGTCTTAATATAATATTAGACTTCATTAAATTTAAACAAACAAATCGATGTTTTAAAACTAAAACAAGCAATTAAATTTCAAAATTAATGTTCTTTAGAGCTTGTATGAACCCCATTTTTAGTCAAAAATGCATTTTGAAATAATAATTTGATGAAGAATGTGTAGTTAAATAATAAGGAAAAGTTTTGGGTTTGCTTGTAATATTATTTTATTGAAGAATGTTTAATTAAAAATAAGAGAGAAAAATGTATTTTGAAAATAATAAAAAACAAACAAGTGTTTAATGAGTCATCATCTTGCAAAAGCATGTTAATGATAAAATTTTGCATTGAATAAAAATAAAATAAATAAATAAATAAATAACGGATGAAAAACTCTTGGACTATTTCTCTAAAGAAATTTGAATTTTTAGTATAGAACTCAAATATTAATTTATCTATTGAAGTTTCTTATATTGACGCATTAAACTTGTGTAGCCGTCTCTTGCTCTGTATAGTGGTTAGGATTGAATGTTGAGCAGATACGCTTGCCAGGCTATTGTTGTTAAGTTTTGTTGCATCTTATACGTTTGTAATGGTTCGATAATTGTGTATGCAAAAACAATTATAAAGATAATAAGTGAAAGATATCATATCATGTTACGTGCATGTTAAGACAGCATTTGATGATAACTGTTGATACATCGTCTTTACCATATATATTTACTGACATTGTTTGTTGATCATTCGATTCATCAACTAAACTCACTTTTTCAACTTTTACAATAGAACAAAACACAATACAATTGACAAGAATAGTAATTGATTCCTCTTATCAAACACGACATTACATTATTAGGCCATGTTTGGAGACTACAGAGCTCCAAATGAGGGAACTAAAACTAAAGAAAAGCAACAATATTATTTATGAATTCGAATTGACTCAGTGATTCTTGTTCAGGAACGTCACCAATTTAGTTGTCTCCTTGGCTATCAACTTATTGAAAATTGTACATCTTACTACAATATAGTTCACTACAAGTGACATTACTGTTAAAATGATGTTTTGCCACTTGTTCACAAAAATTTAAGTAGCCAAAGTATCAAAATCTGAGTGGAGGGGACAGATATAGAGAGCTAGCTAGAAACAATGGATCTCAACTCGCTAGAAACTTTTTTTTTTTTTTCTAATTTGATTGCTGGAGCAAGGTCAAAGAATAGATGTTAATTGCAAATATAGAAAGAAAAAGCCATGAGAAACGTCATGAGATGATTGTAGGGGAGAGCATACATGCATTCATATGCATAGGCTCCATTGAGGAATGGAAAAGCTTAGATACTGTGAGCCAACTAGATTGTATAAAGAGACTCCACAAAGATACTTGTTTCTTAGCCCCTGTTTGGTAGGAAATAAAATCATATTTTTAATAGATTTTCATAAAATTTCATAAAATGTGTGATTGAAAAATCGTAGAACCCATGAAATATGTAGTTGAAATTCATTATTGACATCGACTTAGATTAAAATCTGGATTTTAATTCCTATCAAACAGAGGCTTAGATAGACCACAACCGTTGAGAATATAATGAAAAAGATGGATGAATAATGATACGTGTACATCTTTGTGTACATTTTATTGGAGTTCAAAAGGTGTTGAACGGGAAAGTTTAGTTTTTTTTTTATAACTATCCAATCATGTGTCGCCACGTGGCACAATATCAAAGATAATGTAAAAAAAATGTACATGTAGCATGATTGAAGATTGATACATTTGAAATATTCACCAGTCCCATCGACACTTGATTGCGTAGGTTTATTTACCTGCAAGGAGTCGACCGCTGCAGTCTGCCATTTGCCAGTAAACTGAAGATAGCATAACAAGCAAAGAATAGTAGACTCACACAAGTATTAGCTGGGTGCTTAAATGGTAAAAACATTATATCAAATAGAAACCTTTTGTATTAAAGGCAGCAATATATAGCAACCTGCTCCACTAATAGAAATACACCTCACGGCAAACAAACTAAAAACATTGTTTAAACAATGTAACGGAACAAGGTTGGGAAGAATAATGTCTTGCATTAATCTCCACAGATTTGAAAATTAGCATAGCTCAAGTACAGTTTTATAGGTTTGTGCATCCATTATTTTCCTCCAAGTTCAACACTAGCAAGTGGCCAAAAGGCTCACTACCTTTCAGTTTCCTTTCTGCTTTTCATGGATGTGAACCACCAAAAAAGAAGCAAGTTATACAATGTACATTTCACAAAACTTGGTATCCCTCTACACTCTCGAATTTACCATTTCCTCCACTGTCACCTCATTGTCAATAACAAATGTCCACATCAAGCACATATAAATGTCCACTAACTTCAAAATTTGTGTGAACAATTGTCTTTCACAGAGAAAGCCAAGTCGACATCTCTCGACTACAAGTGCAACCCGACGAATCATTGTGTAAAAAATGTCACAGCTAACTACATATTCTAAAGCGATTAAGCTTGGTTGCAAAGACTATAATAAACCTCAGCTCAAAATACCAATTTCCTTCCAGAAATCAAAACCAAGATGGATGCCTTTCAGCCTTGTGGACTCTGGAGTAATGTCATCAGTGAGAGATCAATGTACTCTAAAATTACTGATGTCAATCCATTTCTAACAGGTTGTGCACCACAACTAATAAGTAATTTTAGTAAATTTTAGCCGGATTCATTGTGGAGTTGACATAATGCTTAATTTGCTTGATGCAGTTCTGCAATCATGAAGAAATATATAAAATAAACATTGCATATTCTAACAAAACATGCACAAATCTTCTTATAAACCTCAACTCAATAGTTATATCAGTCAACATTAGCTCCGGAAAAGACATAAAATTTAGCAGTCTCTATTTTGGGTTCGGCAAAAATTGCCTGGTGCATAATTAAAGCCAAGAAGTGCCACTTCCACAAATATTAACCTATTCCACAACATAGTTGTAAACAAACAAGACAGGCAAAGTGATTGCCTTGTCATTCAAGTAGTTACTACTAACTATATTGACTGATTGAGAACTAGTAAACCAAGACATAGGACCACTTGCTTAGTCAAGAACAGAAAATTATCACCTGTGGTAATCGAAGAGGCCAGGTTCTGAGAAAAATCAGAGCGGAATGCCCCCTCTATTTAACTCAAAACTTCCATAAGACTGAACTTAAGATGCTTCAAGGATTTAGTAGTCTAATGAAGTCATAATCTTTCTTTCTTGCCCATCTTTTTCTATACATTGACACTTACATTTCACAACACCTAGCAAGACAACAAGATCAAAAATACAACACTAACTCCAAAACTAGGTTACCATAACAAAATTATACCATCATTATTCAGATTACTAGAAAGAAAAGGAGGAAGCCCACAAACCAAAAATGCTAAACCAACTCATACACAAAATTAAGTACTCACAAAAACTCTGCTTGCAGCTTGAGAATTGCGGAGTAAATTTTCCTCCTTGAACCAACAGCATTGATCCCCATGTCCTTGAGATCCTCCAGAGTTAACATCGGCAAGACCTCATTGTCTAC
>CAIGRT010009292.1:0-10969 GCA_903798405.1 Fraxinus platypoda
TTGTGATTTTGGGGTTCAAAAAGTGAATGGGGGGATTTAATTGGATTGATAAGGGTGTTAGGGTCTTTTCCAATGGTGAGGGTATTTATGACATTTGATTTTGTTTATTTATTGTTTTTTATAATTGAAGGTCATTTGGCCAAGAAATATTGAGATATGATTTTTTAACCAAAATCATTGTTTGACTAGATCTTTTAACAAAGACTCCCTAGAGCTTATGCTTTAGAGGGTTTGGTTAGATCCATTATCATTCCTAATTAACAGTGAATGTACACTTTCGTTGGATGTGAGGGGTGAAATGAAATATTAATAATTTAATATTAGCTTCCATGGCCATATTTCTCAAGTGAAGGCAATGTAAAGTTAAAAGAAAAAACGAAGAAGAAAACCCTATTTCTACTTCCCAATTTCATTCTATTTTTATTCATATTTTGATACCAATCTGGTTTTGGTTTTACCTCTGTAACAAGAAGGAAAAACTGGAAAAAGAAGAAGAAAATAGAATAGGACCAAGTCAACAAACTCAACACGTGCCAGATACTCCTTGTCTGATTATACGATGTCGTTTCATTTGCAACTGCCAAACGCAAATTAATCCCTCACAGAAGATTCTTAAAGCATACAGTAAAAACTAGAAAGTAAATCGCATCACAGTGTACACACATTCCCTCTATTCACACAAACCCTAGCAGTCTCTTCTCCATTTTTGTACTCTCTCTCTCTCTCTCTCTCTAAAAATCAGCACTCTGCAATGGCTTCCCGGAGGCTGTTAGCCTCAATTCTCCGTTCCTCCGCCTCGCGCAACCGTATCTCGAGTTCCATATTCTCCGCCCCCAAGCCCAGGCCACGCGCCTCCCCTGCCGGCCACTTCCTCCACCGTGTTGCTCAGTATGCCACCTCTGCCGCTGCCCAATCAGCTCCGTCGGCGCCATCTAAAGCTACGAGTGGTGGACCCAGTGGGAAGATCACCGATGAGTTCACTGGTAAAGGTGCGATCGGGAAAGTATGCCAAGTCATTGGTGCTGTCGTTGACGTGAGGTTCGACGAAGGACTGCCGCCGATCCTGACGGCTTTGGAGGTTTTGGATAATCAGATCAGGTTGGTTCTGGAAGTGGCCCAACACTTGGGTGAGAATGTGGTCAGGTGTATTGCCATGGATGGTACTGAAGGGCTTGTTCGAGGCCAACGAGTGCTCAACACTGGCTCCCCCATCACCGTGAGTATTCATTCCAGATTTTTCAATCCATTTTATCAAAGATTTTGTTTTTTGTTTACTGGGTTTGTATTTTTAATGGAATGTGTTTTCTATAATATATTTTGAAATTTAGTTACATTTGATTGGATGTTTTAGTAACCGGGATCAGGTTTTTTCGTTGTTTATGTGAGATATTAGGATCGGATCTAGATTTTGACGTGAATTTGATTTTGGGGTCATTTGACGTGTAGATCTGTAGGTGCTTCTGTTCACTCCTTAAAGATGCTCGGTTCGATAAATTGACTATATTGAATGCGTTGAAGATTGGTTTATAATTTTTTCTTTTGAATATTTTTGGAGTTTGAGGATTTACATATGTGAAGCAATATCTAAGATTGGGTTATCAATTATCATGGCTTGAACTTGGTCATAAAGATAAACTGTATGTAGTTTTTACTATATGTTAACATTGATATATTGACGTAATGGAAGTCATTAGAATGTGAATGTCTACTACTCTTTCTAGTTTCTGCGAACCCGATTATTCTAGCTTATAAATTGGCCCATGACTGTAGGAAGGATTTTTTTGTGTATTTTTACTTTATAGTCAAATGAGAATAGCATTTGCTGCATAAAAGCAATTCATGACTGGCTTAAGTATTTTTAAAATGTTATTGTTTAAATGAGATAGTAATCTTGGTTGTGCTTCCAAAGACTGTTTCTGGGTTGGCTTATATATTGTCATGCCTTTGTTTCGTAGGACTGAAGTGTATAAATTGAAATGTACCCGTTGGCTTTTCAATACCTTATCTGTTTTTATGGTCCAAATAATTAGGAGACTAATGTTGTATGCCTCACCTATGGATATCCTTCTGGTTGTATGCCCTATCTTTGCATGTAGTGATGAATTTGATTTCTTAAGTTGTTAATCTGTTTATACTCGTACAATAACTTATGTTGCATGGGAGTGTTTATTCTGTAAATGATGGTAATTATGTCTCTCTCCTTTTGATGATAGGTGCCTGTTGGTCGAGCCACTCTGGGCCGTATCATGAATGTCATCGGAGAGCCTATTGACGAGAGAGGCGACATTAGTAAGTGACCACACTCTTGAATGATAGGCAATATTTTTGTTGACTAAAGAAGGGTTGTGGCTTTACTAATGAATATATGCTGCTGCAGAAACCGATCACTATTTACCAATTCATCGCGAAGCTCCTGCATTTGTGGAGCAAGCAACCGAACAACAAATTCTCGTCACTGGCATCAAGGTAATTTCATAAATTTCAACAATTGTCATTCGCATTCACCTGCTTCTCACACGCATTCAAGTTCATCTGGTTTTATTATATTAAGTTAACACTGTTGCATGTTATCCCAGGTTGTCGACCTTCTTGCCCCATACCAAAGAGGAGGGAAGATTGGGCTCTTTGGTGGTGCTGGGGTGGGAAAGACCGTACTTATCATGGAACTGATTAACAACGTTGCAAAAGCTCATGGTTAGTTTTTGTTTCTGTGTTATTTTTATTTTTTTTTGAGCGCCGATATGCTTAAAGCCTGATTCTAAATGTTGTTTGTTTCCCCTTGTCAGGTGGTTTCTCCGTCTTTGCTGGTGTAGGAGAACGTACTCGGGAGGGTAATGACTTGTACAGAGAAATGATAGAGAGTGGTGTCATTAAGCTAGGTGATAAGCAGGTTTGTATGTATTAATTTTTGTCACCGTTCTATTTATTTTATCCTGTTTCTGTGGGTTCCTTATACTTCATCAACTAATTTTACCAGGCTGATAGCAAATGCGCTCTAGTCTATGGTCAAATGAATGAGCCCCCGGGTGCTCGTGCTCGTGTTGGACTTACTGGTCTGACTGTGGCTGAACACTTCCGAGATGCTGAAGGGCAAGATGTGCTTCTCTTTATTGACAACATTTTCCGCTTTACCCAGGTAGGAATGCATTTTATGATCATTGTTGAACAGGTACTCTTGTGTTTGAATCACCACTTGCTAATAATTCTAATTCCTTGAAAAATTGCAGGCCAACTCTGAAGTGTCTGCTTTACTTGGGCGTATCCCATCTGCTGTCGGTTATCAACCTACATTGGCTACAGATCTTGGAGGCCTTCAAGAACGTATCACAACAACTAAAAAGGGTTCCATTACGTCTGTTCAAGCTATCTATGTGCCTGCTGATGACTTGACAGATCCAGCTCCTGCAACCACCTTTGCTCACTTGGATGCCACAACTGTGTTGTCAAGACAGGTACATAGACTTTCTTGAAGTTACATAAAAAGACATCTTTTCACCCCATAATTTTTTGGCTGTTTCTTTCAATTGTCGTTTTTGGATTAGATTTCTGAGCTTGGTATCTATCCTGCCGTCGATCCACTTGACTCAACATCTCGTATGCTTTCCCCTCACATCTTGGGAGAAGAACATTACAACACAGCCCGTGGTGTACAGAAAGTTCTTCAGAACTATAAGAATCTTCAAGATATTATTGCCATTCTTGGAATGGATGAGCTCAGTGAAGACGACAAATTGACTGTTGCACGTGCTAGGAAAATTCAACGGTTCTTGAGCCAGCCTTTCCATGTTGCAGAAGTTTTCACGGGTGCCCCTGGCAAGTATGTCGAGTTGAAGGAGAGCATTAACAGCTTCCAGGTACCAAAAGTTTCTGCACATGCTATATATGCTCTTTCCCTATTAATAAATTGTGTTATAATATCATCTGGTCCCAAAGGTATCCACACTATCAAGGGATGAGTAAATATACTACATATATTTGCAAGCAAAAAAAGCATATGGTGGGATTCATAGGGATTTCAGTTCATGCATGTCGATTCTTGTTCTTCTTATTCCTATATTATTTATACTGTTCTCTATGTACTTAAATGAACTGTAGGTGTATAAAAGTTCTACTATTTTACTTTAACAACGTGTCTCCATTGTTTTATGATCATTGATTTACTCTCTTAGGAAGTCCGTTTTGGTAAACTTCACCTTCTCTTCTTTCTTCAACATGAAAGTCCGTTTTGGTCAACTTGTTTTTTCATCAGTTGTGATGCTGATGCATCCGTTGGTTGTGTTAAACAGGGAGTCTTGGATGGAAAATACGATGACCTTTCAGAACAATCATTTTACATGGTTGGAGGAATCGAAGAGGTCATTGCCAAGGCAGAGAAGATTGCCAAGGAATCTGCTGCCTAGATAGATCAAAATTTCCATGAATACATCATGTTACGGATTTTTGCAAATAATTTAATGTGGCAATGCCAACATCTCGAGTTTTACTTTCTTTCCAAATTTTCTGTTTATGTTTTACATGAACAGCGGGATTGTGATACGGATGTGGAGTCGAGAGCCTCCCTGACAAGCCCCCCCGTGTTTTAGCATGTGAAATAATAAGTGGGGGTAAGACGGCAGACTTGTATAATTTTTTTTTTCCTCAAATATCGTATTGGATGCTGCTATTGGGACATGATTTCTATAAACCATTTTCACTTGTGGTTTTCATTCTGCACAATTGTAGGAGTTTAAGCCCGTGGCTCGATGAGACTGATCTTGTGCATTTTAAAACAGTATTCGTTAAAGTACAGTCTTTTATTCTTTAATCCTGTCGAGTTCAATTTTCAATGAATGATCCTTGCTAGAGGTCACTATAGAAGCTAAGGTATACTTTTGCTCCTGCTGCTAATTGTGTCATCTATACGCTTGATAGTAATGTTGTTTTGTGCCTTACCCTCGTAGTAGTCGATTCAATTCTATGTTATTGGGGAAGGGATTTCTCGAATCTTCTAACGATTGGTTAATAATATTTAGTCCGTATTTGGTTTAGCTAAAAAATCAATTTCTTAGTAAGTTTTAATTAAAGTTAATAAAATCTATTATTGTTAAATTGATAAAAGTTTTGGTTTTCATGAAATGTGTCTGTTAATATTAATTGTTAACTTTGATTTAAATTTGTTTTTAAACTTAGCAAAATTGTGTTTGGTTTGTCAAAAATTAAATTTTTAGTAAATTTATATAAAAATGATAACAAATGTTGAAAAATAATTATGATATTTGTACAATCATACTTGACAATAATGATTAACAATGTTGGTGTTATCAAAATTCGGATTATTGATTTAAAAAATGGTTTTTGAAATAAATGAATATAATGTTGCGAAGTGTAAGTTGTCAAATTAAATCGTACATGTCGCATGATTCATTGAAAAATGATAAAAATTGTGAATTTCATAAAATGTGTTAGTATTAGAAATTGTGAATTTCGTGGTTTTAAATTTTCGTCAAATTTTTGGAAAACCTCAAGATTGGTCCCACTACTTATCAAGAAATGCCACGTGGAAGATTGTAGCAGGAATGAAACTCACTCACGGCGCATTTTAACACTCGTCACCCAAATCGTCCTCTCTTCCCCCAACCTTCGCGGCGGCGCTTTCTAGTCTCCTCTACGACCAACTCTAACTAATAAAAAGCCCTCCAAAATGTCTGTTATTACACAATCACCATTTCCAACCGCCCACCTTTGCTCCCATGCTCCGAACCACATCAAATCGTTCATTACCCCACCGATGACCCACCCTAAACTCAAACCCCTCCGCCACCTCTCCCACCACCTACGCCGCCGTGGCCTTACTATCTCCGCCGCTGCCGTCCGCCAAGACACAACTCTCTGGACCTCTACTCCTCTGTTAGAAGTCTCCCCAGCTGCCGAGTCTCTTTTCCACATCGCCATCGACGTCTCTGATTCCCCGGACCTCGCCTCCTCCTATACGGCGGCTGGCCAGTACCTCCAGCTCCGCCTCCAGGATCCCAATACAAAACCCTCCTTCCTCGCAATCGCATCCCCGCCTTCTACCGCCGCGTCGAAGGGAGTTTTCGAGTTCCTCGTGAAATCCATCACGGGGTCCACCGCGGAGATCCTTTGCGGGCTGCAGAAGGGTGATATTGTAGAATTGAGTCAGGCAATGGGTAAGGGATTTGATATTGATCAAATATCCCCGGCCGAGAATTATCAGACAGTACTCATTTTCGCTACTGGATCTGGAATTAGGTAAATTTCATCAAATTAACTAAGCATTTTGGTTTAATGAGTCCGAATTATTTTATTTTTTGTCTTCTTAAGTTAGGGAAATGAAGTTGTTTGTGTAATTAGGGAATACAGATTACTTTTTTTAATTTCGGCAGGAGTGATATTTTCTTTACTTGAGGATTTATAGCAAAATTAGCCACTAAATTGGGTGCGTCTTGTTCTGGTTTATTTGAGCTTCTGGGATACTCACATACAACATTTATAGTATCTTAGAGGTTCTCAAAATTTTTTCCACGATTTGTAATGTAATTATATGAATTAAAGTATATTTGAGAGCACTGGAATGAGGACTAGGGATTCCAATCAATTCAATTTAAGTAGAATTTCTATGATCTCCATATTGGGGCTCCAAATCCAAGCTGCAAAACACTATATGACTATCGATTGATCTAAAATAGCAACCTATTGAATGCAGCAAGAAAAAGACACTATCCCCTTACTAGGTAGGGACATCCTTGCACAAGTGCAACCACCGCTAAGAAAAAAATGTATTGAAAAGGTTCTGTGTAAGTCTAGAAAACATTACCTTTCTATATGCGGAATCAATTTTGTGATGATGCATTAGGAAATATCTATCTCACAATGGTCAGTCCTTGATTGGTCTTGTAAATACATTTATGTTCTGTAGTAATTGTTTGTATCTATGTTGCTAATATATCTTCTTGCAATGCTCCTGTTATTGAAAAATATATGAGGCACACCTTTTTCACATTTCTTTTGATGTATTAATGTTCCCATGTATTGTTTCATCTTCCATATTTGTTCAACTCATTAATAAGTTTTGACAGAGATTTAGAGTGATTTGATAGAAGTTGTAGTGAGCGATGCTCATCTTTTACGCTGGTTAAATTAAATTTCTATATGACTGAATTTCAAAATGGTAGTATGTCACCTGCAGTCCGTAGCTTCATTGTTTTGTTATGGTTATCAGTGGCAATTCTGTTATGTTCATATAACAATTTCCATGCTAAATATGCTTTTGGTCTTTTGTGTAGAAAGAATTCAGAATATAGAATGATCTCGTAAAAACATTTAAGAATAGGAACAGCATTTTTAAGATTGCGGAGTACAGGTATAGTGCATTTACCTTCCTGCAAACCCTAATTCAATTTGACAGACTATTGGTGATTTCTGATCTCTCATAATTCCATCAATTTCACTAGAGTGGTTTAAGTGAAAGGTTTCTGCCATTTTCTGTTCTGTACTTCCTGTATTTGTGATCTTATTTATTGAGAATCTCCATCCTGTGCTATTGTAGATGGGAATTTAACTTGTTCTGCTTTTCTAGTGTACCTATTTGCATGCATATTTCTTTATCCATGTTTTATTTATTTCTTCCATCCTTTTCACCTGCAGCCCAATACGGTCTTTATTAGAATCAGGTTTTGGTGCGGAGAAGAGATCTGATGTCAGGCTCTATTATGGTGCTAGAAATCTTAGTAGGATGGCATATCAGGTATTATTTAGTTTCTTGCTTATTGTTGAGAATTTATTCCTGTACATCTGAGCAAAAATATTTGATATATTATCAATTTACATTTCAAGCTGTCTCTTATTTGAGTTTTATTAATTTTGCAGGAAAGGTTTAAAGAGTGGACTTCGTCTGGAGTCGAAATCGTGCCAGTATTGTCTCAGCCAGATGATAGCTGGACAGGGGAGCAAGGTTATGTGCAGGTTGTTAATACATGTTTTCATTTTCACCTTTCTCTGCATGTGCCATTTCAGTTGGTTGGGTGCAGCTGTTTTATTTTGTTGAACCATCTAGAATGGAAAACAAAATGTGCTCATACCACAGCTTTTGCAGGCTGCATTTGCTAGAGCCAAAAGAATCTTCAGCCCTCAGTCTACTGGGGCAGTGCTTTGTGGACAAAAACAGATGACTGAGGTTTGTTGTTGTTCAATGCCAACAATTTTTAAGTTTTAGTAATTTCTAGATACATATCATGCGCGATATATGATTTTCTACAGTTGTTCGACCTAGCTGGTTGCCTGCTTGGCTGTGTTTTGAAATCTTCCGTTTGCCTTTCCCATCTCATGTTAAGGCTGTTTTGTAGAACTTTGGTGTTACTATAATTTTTTAATCTCCACGCTGCATGTGACTCGAAATCTGGCCTGTTACTACTGAAGGTTCAAGATTTAATGTATTCATGGAGAGTGTATAGGCAGGCCTAGCCATATCTAAGTTAATATGGTAGCAAGGATTAAAATGACTGTAGGCCTATCTCACAGAAGGGTGCATGCGTGCACACACATGATCCTAGAGGCAGTTTGACTTAGGGATGTCAAATGGGGCAAGCCACTCGCCGCCTCACCCTGGAAGCAAGTCACGGGGCGAGCCGAGCTGACATTTTCCCACGAGCCCACAACATTGGTGCTGCAAAGCAGCAACTAATATGATAGGTGGCCTGCTTTTTGCAGCTGATATGACGCACCTTCCACATTCAGGCAGCCCTGAATTTTATTATTATTATTTTTTTTCAAAAAAAGAAAAAAAGAAATAAGATGTTGATTTAAAAATAAAATAAAAATAATGGGGAGAACGGCTCAGCCCACCCATACACAGGTTGAGCCAGAATATTTTTAAACGAGTTGGCACGTGCTTGGCTCGGCCCCAAAGAGAACACGAGCCAACTTGCCCGGTGGGGCCGAGCCAACCCCTTAACATCCCTAGTTTGAATCTTTATAATTGGCTTTAATAATACTCTTCATGTCCACTATGAAGTTGATTTACTTTTATTTTCTTTTCAAATATTCTAGGTTTCATGGCCTTTTCTTTTCTTTAGTTCTTTTTTTTTCTTGGGATGCAAAGCCCATTTGGGGTTAATGAGTTCCATTACAGCATAGAACTAATGAAAGAAGATGGTCTTGTGTTGAGCTACCAAAAACTTAAAATTTAACTTTTCTGTTGCTGAAGGATTTAATTTGTTTCTTAAAGGCGAATTCAATGCTTTTGCTTTTACATTCTAAAAGTAGAAGTTCTGTTTATTGATGACGTGAGATCTACTTCTGCTCGTGGTTTTGAATTAGCTACTCTCAGTATTTGTTTGTCACTAGTCTCAATTGGCTTTTAATCACATAGTCAAAGGAAGTGGCTGTGAGCGTCTAGTGAGCGAGCATGTTAGCTGGTTGTGTGTAAATATTGCAGTATTCAGTGTCTCTCTGTAACTTGTAATGGTAATGTGTATCTTAATATCTTACCTGTGAATTACCGGATTCTATGTTCTATTTCTCTTACATTAGAGAGAAAATGAAATGATACTTTTGTGTATTTTTTATGTTCCTAAAATGTTCAAAATTCCAGTTATTGATTTGTGTAGTGTAGGATAATGACCCTGATGTCTGTTTCTCACAGGAGGTTACTTCTATTCTTGTGGGTGATGGTGTATCAAGCGAGAAGATTCTAAAGAACTTCTGATAACCATAATTTTGGAGGTTGCAATGTTGTATTATTGTAATTACTCCACGCATTCATTCATTTTGAGCTGCTGAGACTCAATTAGCTCAGTTTAAAGCTACGAAATAAAACCAATTTTTGCTACACCTTACAGATGTTGCAACTTTCAATCAGAGTAGGTAAAGGATGCATTTTAAGTTAATTTTTATGAAAATTATAGTCCTATTTGATGGTGGTAGAATGTGAACAACTCATCTTATAAATTTATTTCATGGAAAGAAAAGACTGCAATATTGCATTCCATAAACTCAGAATACGAAGGGTGGATTGCATTTCCTTCTTCTTTTGGTTCAATTGACATCGTGTTCGTCTAGGTCATGCTGTATTTATAATTTAATTTATGTTCTTTGACAATATTTTCAACTGGAATTCGTCTCTTGAAAAATGGTTCTGCTCTGGGTTTGCAACGATAACGTGGTATATCTACCATTAACTAAAATATGTCTCTGACTTGACTTAATTGGCAGGCCTACTAGATTTTACTGTTAATGGTCTTAATGGGTAATTAGTATTCCAAAATAGAGGGGACAGTTATTATGGAGTTGTCTGGATGGTTATGTAGTAGTTATCTACCAAGTTCTGTTACTATTTGGATTTGCAAGTTGAGATCAAATGAAAAATCTAGATGATTCTCTAGGAGGACCATTGGCAGCAGTTATAATATATGGCCCCCTCGTGGTGGCAGAGCGAGAACGGGGCTAAAAAAACTCATTTTACTCACCGGAAGGCTCATGTTGACACAAACAAATTCGCCAACAATCTCGTTTAACTGCCATAAATCTACCATATACTTTTGTGGAAGGAAAAACAATTTTTAGCTTAGACTCAGTTTTGTGATCAATTTCCTTCCGACCCAAGGAAAAATTGATTCATCGGCTCTACAAAGCATCACAAAAATACATGGCGTGAGCTGATTTGTTGAAAACAGAGTTTTTATCAACCAAAACACCTGACTTGTTGGGTTAATTGTTAAGTGAGAAAATGATTCTGGGAAAAGTGTACGGAATTTTTCGAGCAATATCATCAGATGTGTTCTTTTCAGTGCTTAAAAGCCTCAGCAGAGTGGCAACAATATGCACTAATAGATTCAAGCTTGAATTCAGAGATCTCACGTTAACACAATTCATTCAGGGTTCTGCTAGGGGTACATCAGAGCCTACATCAAGGCATACATAATGCACACTTGGCGCCTCTCCATTGGATGAAGTGCCGGTGGGGTCGGCACTT
>CAIGRT010009311.1:0-25371 GCA_903798405.1 Fraxinus platypoda
TCGTTCTTATTTATTATATAATTCTTATTACAAGAATTTATTAATGCTTCCGTACCACGTGTGATAACTGTTATGCAAAACTGGCCATTCAAACCTTGCACAGATCGTGTTATCACGCAGAATTCCTGTGAGGGTATCAACCCACCAAAGTCTAGTTTTTCTTGTCATCATTTCTAATAGGTGATACTGATAATAACATCAACCCTACATTCATAGTGTAGGAAGGGGGAAAAAGTTACAGTTCATCACCCAACCTGACAACAATGCCAAGAAGATTGGTTTATCTAATTCTTCCACAAAAGTTCGACTAACAGTGAAAAAGGTTCTCCGTCAGTTTCTGGATAATTTAAGAATGGAAAAAATAGTTCACAATTTCTCCACTTACAGAAAAATTTGGCCATGTGAAATTCTAAGAAAAAGAAATGAAGGATTTTCATGCATACCATAGAAACAGAGGCAACTATGTCATACAACCTAATCCCTGCATCTGATAGAGCAAGACTGGCGCATGATATAACCACTGGGAGATCGCCTGTAATCATGAAATATTACTTTCATAAGCATATGACGCATTAGGCTAGCTCCAAGCATATTTACCAAAGTATTATAATGAACTGATATATAAATGTCTCAGAATCTTAATAAGCTCTCTACCTCGCTTACATCACCCCACCAGGGAAGTTCCAAAAAAAATAAAAAATAAATACTAAAACACTGGCTGGATATTTTCAAGTGTAAAGAAAAAATACAGGCATTAAATAATAATAAACTTAAAGAGAGTTGATTAAGATTTTAGTCCATCATCACCAGATGTATAGCCAGTAATTCATCAAAAAGACAACCAAAATGTGAAACTTACTTCCACCAGACTCCAACACCAAAGCAAATACATCTACAGTTGTCTTGGGGAAAGATTCCAGTATGATGGCACCTTCCAAAGCTTTGTGAAGCATTGAGGAAAGATCCTTACTATCTGAAGCCTGACAAAAAAGAAGCACCAAATTGATGCAGAAGATTACTGTGGAAGGCGAAAGATAAGAACATAGGGCGTGTTCGGTAGAGATTAAAATCGGATTAAAATTGAAAAACTAGCCGTTATTGTTGACTTTTATTAGACGAGTGGAGCCCAATAACGGCTATATTTTCAATTTTAATTGGATTTTAATCGGTACCAAACGGGCCCTAAATGTTGGTCACGTGAATCCTTAATTGTATTCGTACAATTTGTCATATTCAAGAAGTCCAATACAACAAATTGAGCTTCAATCTATGTGACAATTACACACATTAAATGATAGATTCATTTAGAGCCCGTTTGGTAGAGATTAAAATCGGATTAAAATTGAAAAACTAGTCGTTATTGTTGACTTTTATTAGACGAGTGGAGCCCAATAACGGCTATATTTTCAATTTTAATTGGATTTTAAGTTCTACCAAACAAGTTCATAGTTTAAGAGTATAGGGATCAAAGCTCTCATGTACCTGTCCACGAATAGGAGTAGCAAAGCTTGTATAACTGACATTACAATTCAGTCTGCCTATGTCACTGTACATCATTGCTTTCTTACTTTCCCGTGGCCCAAATCTAAACAACAAAATCAACGGAAAAATTTAGAAACACTCAATGGAAAATGATTTATAGAAGGAACAATGGGAAAATGAATTATAGAATACCTGTAATGTTGTTACATGACATACCGCACCACATTTAAATTCATACGTGTTTCTTAGAGAGGACATTTATGGATTCTACTTTCTCTTTTCATTGTGAATTCTCATCTTTTTACTTTGCAAAATTATTATCGAAGTGACCATCAGTTCAAACTTCAGGGGGGTTGAAAGAAACTTTTGGAGTCTAACCGTCTAAGATATCTTCCCTGAGATTCCTCACAGGTACTTCATTTAATTAAAAATGCCGGTGACACACACATAAATTTCAAAACTGATTTAAGCTAACTTTCACAAAAAAATATTATCTCATGGAAGCATGCGGAACTCTAAACAATGTAATAGAATAGTCTAGTATATTTAGAGTATACTCACATGGATACAATGACCTTGGTATTTCCAAACTCAGCATAAGCAGATCCTGAAGCAGAATTCACCGCGCCAGTCCTTAGAACTGAAAGCCTCAAACCAAAATGTGTTTTGATTAGTCCAACATTCAGGCTATCATTTCAACTAAACTTCAAAAGAAACAAATATTAATAGAGCAACATACTGTCACAGAAGACAAGAAAATGCTAAACATGGAATGATTTTCATATTAAGTACCAATGAATTAGACTAATTCCTGGTCTTTGAATAGTCATGAATCCGAGAACATAAACTTCATCGGCAACATGTTTAACTAAGAAATACCAACACAAAAAAATCAGAATCTTGAAATAAAAATAGCTTATTATCACTGATGTTAACCTTTAACACATTCTTTAAAGTAATTAAATGAAATTTAGAGGCCATTAAATAGAAATTCAAAAGTTAAACATGTCTCCATGTTATTTTCCTAATCTCACTAAATCTAGTTCTTTTCAAACAAAATAACACGAGGCAATTACATTCTTAAAGTTAATATAGCATAGACTATTTCAACTCCAAAGAGCCCAAATTATATATATTTGCCCCATCATGTAGAATAAAAACTTTTAGGTACAGAGAATAATATCTATTTTTCAGGATAAGCAGTCTACAAATTAAAGAGGAGCAATAGCCATAGTAAGCTACTAGGAAAGCAAGGAGGTCTTTCGGAACGCGGCGAGGAATTCCCTCAATCAAAGATTGGTATGTCAGGAAACATAATGAAGTCACGGGAAAATATTATTGTAGCTTTGATCTCTATTGTACGAACACTTCAATTAGAATATCGTATTCGTGTCGAACACGTGTTGGATATCGACACTCCTCAGACAGTCTACATTTTCATTTTTCTTTCTTTATTAGAAATGAAGATGCAACATACACACGCAGAAAGGACACTATGTATCTTACAATATTAATATGGAATTTGTTCTAAAAAGTACATTGAAAAGATAAAACAGCCCATCTAATTTTTCAGCATATCGATCAACAGGTAATAATCCCAATGAATAAATAGATATTCAAGAACATAAGCATCAAGTGAAAATGGAATAAAACTTACATACTTGAAAATACCTACCTAGTTATTTTGTAACTTGATACTCCAGCACCGTGATTTTGACTGAGGTATCAGATATTAATGTAATTTACGTGTAATATCCATAAATTTATCTTTTCCTTCTTCTTCTTTTAGGATATTTTAGGTTCCATGTGTATATTCTCTTTGCATTTTCATACTGTCAATGAAAGAATGCATAATTTCTTTAAAATCTCTCTACAGTTATCTAATAGTACTTTGCTGAATATTACACTAACAAAAATTATTTAATTACAATAGACACATATATACAAAAAGATCACTCAATCAACTCAATGGCAAGTCACTGTGAAGTGTGAACTACAAAGTAGAAACAAAGAATTCAATAATTCAATAAAAGGCAAAACTTTTCAAACGTTATACTAGAGGAGAAAACAAAAATAATAGTCCAAGATTAATGAAATATCAAAAGAACAAATAAATCGAGTCCGAATTCACCCATGCAATTAAATTTAAATCCCAATCATTGATCACTAGTTTAGAGAAAAGCGGGTATCCAGAACCTATTTATATACTTATATACAACTTTAAAGTATAGACAATACGTACATGCAGGGCGGCACTGGTAGAGGCCACGGCCGTCTGGGCGGACCCAATCGGAGCCGGTGACAGTGGAGGTTCTCTTCTTGTTTTGACTCGTCGGCGACGGTGTGTATGTTGCCGGCGTATTGCTTATTTTCCCAGCCATCCCTCTTTTCTATTTGTATGTGAAGTGCCTCTGCGCGTGAGAGAGAGAGGAATGGAGCGGGTGGCGGGGGTGGCTTGCTTTCTCTCCGCCCTGCCAGGTTTAAATTGGGCAAAAAGACCCTTAAGCCTTCAGCTTCTTTTCTAATAGGGATATTTTCACTCTTGGCCCTTGAACTTTATAAAATTTGTATATTTGGACACAGATATAATTTTGCTAATGAGCCAACATATTTTTGTTTCAATTGCTAAGTCCCTGTATTTCAGAATAGATTTTGGTAAAAATGATTTTTTTTAGAATATATGGTTAAAAAGTATGATTTTTTTAATGAAAATAGATATAGAGATAGAATATAGATGTGATTTTAAAAATAGAGTTTAATTTAATTATATTTGTTTAAATTAGAGTATATTAGTTTAATATTCTGGTAAAGTTCTAGCCTATTACAAATTCTATTAATTTTTGTTTAAATTAGATTAATTGTTCTATAATATACACCTTAGAATTTACGAAAAAGTTGATTTTTCTTTTTGTCCTTTGCCCTAATTTCACCGTCTCTTGAGATGCAATTTGCCTCCGAAGAGCGCTTTTAAGTAGACTTGCCCCCTGCCCTTCTAGCTCGAGCTCACATAACCGTCTTTGTCAATTCCAAAAGGAACTTGATTTCAAACCCCATTCTGGTACATGCCAGATTATGAATTAGTAAATTCTATTAATTTTTGTTTAAATTAGATTAATTGTTCTATAATATACACCCTAGAATTTACGAAAAAGTTGATTTTTCTATTTTTTTTCATTTGCCCTAATTTCACTGTCTCTTGAGATGCAATTTGCCTCCAAAGGGCGCTTTTAAGTAGACCTGCCCCCTGCCCTTCTAGCTCAACCTCACAGAACCGTCTTTGTCAATTCCAAATTGAACTTTATTTCAAACCCCATTTTGGTACATGCCAGATTATGAAATAGTAACTGAATCCAAGTTTCAAAAAAATCCCAATTTTATCGAACTTTCTATTTTTGGAAGATATAGAAACTTGAAACCCAACTCTATCAAGCATTTTGCAATACACTGGCTGTATAATTGTTCACATATGTAACTCAGTGTCTGAATGAAAAGCAAACAAATTTTCTATAAATTATTTACATTCAACTAAGGCTTACCATATATCTATCATCAGTTAACAAATCTATGATCTTTTCTAAAGAAAAAGGGAAGAAATCAGTTACACAGAAGCTGCTATTTTTGCAAATCTAATATTTGAGAGTTGATGTTAGGCAAACAGAATGATTCAAGCCGGGGTTCGGTTAAGTCCACAATTTCATCTTCAGTTGCACGCCACTTTTTCGATTTTGAGGTGAGGAGCATCAATAATTCCGTATCAGTGGAAGGATTATTTGCTTCTTTATCACTCTTTTTAACACAGAGATTAGTAACGATGTTGGAAGGCAATGAGGATCGAGCTGGTTGTTCAGATGTAATTTGCTTGATTTCCTCAGCTGCGACGGTCTGAACAAGTTCTTCATCACACTTCTCTGAGTTTCCACTTTCGGTGCCAAGGACGGATGAATACTGTATGTGACAGACAATTGATGAAAAAATCATTAACTTACAATAGACGAAATTGTAAATGGGGGGAGGAAGTGAACATAAAGTTCCAACTCAGAAAAAAGTGAGAAAAAAAAAAGGACTAATGACCGTAACCTTAGATTTCTGCCTCATGAAATATTAGTTACAAATTAAAAACGACGTGCCTTCAAAGATAGAAATACCGATTATGGCAATTCTAGCACAGGTGTAAACATCTATTGAGGTTAAGCCACTTCTGAAGGTGGGGTGCAGAGACTTCTCTCCTTCGAGTCTAACTGAACCATCTAATATTATAGTTAACTAAAGATAGCCATTTTATCCTTTCCTAAACTGAAGGATACGTTACTCATTTAGCTTCTCTAGAGCAATCACGCCGAGCTGATCCCCAAGTGTGCCAGTTTGAGTTCACCACACGCGTCATCAGCATTTTGTTGGAGCCTCAGATCAGCCACATTCATGGTCAAACTAATGCACAACTCCTAAAGTTTATTCACTTTGATATGATGTCTGTGGAAATTCTAAGGTGCAACTGGGTTCACCAGCTGCTTGCAATTGAAACAGCAAATACCAAAATTGGGCAAGTGGCGTTTGGGACAGACTGGAGCCTAAGATTGTTGTTACAAAAGGAATAAGGACAGCATGGATAGCTAGAAATAACTTGCTGGTCTGCACAGTCTCAGAAAGTAATCTGAAAAGTTTCCTAGCAAACAGGATCTTGGATTAATGCCTGAAGATTTTTTTTTTTTTCTTCTTATATTTCTTTATTCCCTTTCCAAGCATAAGAGAAGAAAGAATGTATTTTCTCAATCATGGATGAATTCTAGTCAATTTGGGGCATCTCATATCCTAGCCTATAATTATACTTGCATTAATGTTTCCCAAAAGTCAGCTTTAAAGTGAAATCGTTATAACCAAAATCATCATTTTGTAGACGTTAAAAGAATGGGAAAGGCTGATTTCATCCAAGGCCCTTTTGGCTTCCACCTCGACAGTCTCGACTTGATTAAAACTTACACCACCTCAAAGAAAAAAAGAAGATTAATGCATGACACAAACATGGAGTTACTATTCACAGGATAGACACATGATACACACCAAAGGCTTAATAATGGTCAGTTTCAAAGATTACCTGAAAAGAATGTAGTTGCAAGTTCTTCCTTTTAGATTTATCTGGTGCAACAGTTGAAAGAATATGGACAACCTCACTCATGGTTGGTCGAGAATCAGGATCCAATAATAGACACTCCTTTGCTAAGTAAGCCATTACTTGCATCTCCTCTTCCAAGAAAGTCCCTTTGAGACGTGGGTCTGCTAACTCTGAAATCACTCGCTTACTGTCATATAAACGTGGTGTTGCCTGCAGCACACAAATTAACATAAAGACCCACGATAAAGGTTGAGAGTATATGTAAACAACTTCAAAATACCTTCAAAGAAAAAAAAAATCTTCAAAATGTTCATTCAAATAAGAGTATCTGATAAAAGATGCGATTTCAATGTGCAAAAATGGTGACTTTCACATTGAAGAAATCAATGGAGCCACTGGCAGGATTTTCATGCCAAATGACTAAGAAACTGATTTTCCATACCCATATTACAAGACTCTCTTCGCCTTTGTTGTCAGACTTGTGGATGGGATGCCGACCAGTAATGAGTTCAAGAAGAACCACGCCAAAACTGAAAACATCGGACTTCAGGGAAGCTTTTCCAACTATTGCGTACTCTGGTGCAAAGTAACCAAAAGTGCCTTGCATTCTGTCTGGAGAACTGGAACAACTTTGAATCCCATCATTATGTAGGTGCTTAGCCATGCCAAGATCAGTAATCTGCAGGCAGAGACGTACATGATTGACAGGATGCCATTAAAAATTCTAACTGAACAACCAGAAAACTTCTCCAAGTAATGACCAACCAACAGAAATTTCTAATGGTAAACGAAATAACTTCCGAGATTACTAATATTGATTCATGTATTGATCAGAAGTCAGAGTTTTGACCAGCCTTGCGCTTAGCTTGATGCATGTTCAACATTTAATAAGTCACCTTTTTTCTTTTGATTCACTTTGTTTTTGCTCATAAACAAAATGTTTTTACTTACCTTGGCTCTCCAGTTCTCATCCAAAAGAATGTTAGAGGATTTAACGTCTCTGTGCAAAATTCTTGGTGCAGCTGCTTCATGAAGATATTCCAAGCCACGCGCAGCTCCAAGAGCTATTGAAATACGAGTACTCCAGTCCAGACACTGTCCGGAATCCCCATCCAAACACTCCCTGAGATTACCATTAGGCACATACTCAAAAACTAGCAGCCTCTCAGCATGCCTTCCTTGGTGTTCTGAGCAATATCCAAGCAAAGGCACAACATGACAATGATGAAGTCTTGATATCAATTCTATCTGAGCACAAGAAGTAATGGTGTATCAACCCTTTAATGCGTAAGTCCTATTTGTGTAACAAAGTGTGTTCTGTTCAAATACATAAAGAATAGCTGTTTGTGGCAGATCAGTCGTACCTCAGACAAGAAAACATATTCTGCATCTGGCCCCGCCTTAGTTTTTATTCGCTTAATTGCAACAATTCGGCCATTTTTGAGATGACCAAGGTAGACATGGCTGCTTCCTCCAACTCCAATCACATTAGCTTCAGAGAATTTGTTTGTAGCATTTTCCAGTTCAGAATATGAAAACTGTATAATTGTTCCGTGTATTGCTCCCGTTTTGCTTCTGAATTGGAAGGAAGTTTTCGGAATGCATCCTTTAGGACAGTGAGAAGTAAAAGAGCAACGATCAAAAGAGATGTCAATAACCAATCTTCAAGTTTAATTCATTCGAGCAATTGCGTATTGCATGTAAAAATATCCAATTGAAGAGCAGAAAAAATTTTCATCTGAACTTCAAAACAAAGTAAATCAAACACTTGAGTGTATGTTTGGTACACAGTACTGTAGTTTAATGAAGATGATTTTCAACTTCTTTTCTACATAATACTATCTAATGTTATCCAATCCAATCCTCCCGACCAGATATGATCATAGGATAAATCAATACAAGATATGAGAAAGAGATTCAATATCCCCAAAGGAAACATGAAAACTTATCAAAATATGGAATTTTACCTATTAAAGGTTTCATGGATGAACCTACACGAACTTTATATTCAGCCATTGAAGAAGTCCCCAGGTTTATGAAGTTTGTACCGCTGCTGGAGCTTGTTTGTCCATCAGATGAGAATAGAGGCAATTGAACTGGATATTTATCCTTTCGATAGATATACCATATCAAAGAAGCGACGAATGCTAGAGTTGTGAGTGATGCACAAAGTAAGAGAACTATCACAACTACTTTGCTTGAAATCCACTTCTCCCAATGCTGCTTCTCAGCTAAAGTCCCTATTATGACACAATAAAACAGTACATAAAACAGCCTTTAAACAATTTGAAAATTGCCAATTCCTACTAATTTATGAAGCCTTTAGGCAAGTACCAGTGTTGCAATCGCATGACATAAAACAGCCACTATTACTATCTTCCCCTACCACTCTAGGCAACTTATCAGCAGCACAAATACATGTCCATCTGCTTTCACTTGATCGTCCTGCAGCTACAGATCATACGAACAGTAAGAAAATTATGTTTTCTTAAAATTTTAGGAAAACAAAATGAACTTATGGGAAATGAATAAAGTTATGTCATAAACTGACAAAGGGAGACATAAACATAAATATTTCGAAGTGAAAAATTGCACGAATTCATGGTTAATGAACTTATTCATTGCTTTTATGGTGAAGAAATACAACCATCACCATCATCAAGAGCTCATGTTAAAAAGATTATGGTCTAGATTGTAGTCAAAGATTCCACTAGAGGAAACATTCAATTATTAGTATGCTTCTTTAAATATTAATTTACCATTTTTGCATGGAAGGAAGACAGAATAAGCATGTAAAGGGATGAATCTCACATCAAAAATAATAATGGAAATAGTAACCAACATATAAAAGTTTGGACTACTCCTATACAAGGTTGACCTTTTAAAATGAAACTTTAAGTTTTAATAAGGTATCAAAGTCCATTAAGCTCAAACAATCAATTCGATCCGATTAAGACTCAAAACGAGCATACGAATTTTAAGATTGGTGTTCTCAAATGAGTCATTATCTTGCAGGTGCATGTTAAGTGATAAATTCCACATCAAATAATTATGAAAATATTAACTAATACATAGGGGCTACTCCACTTAATAAGGTTGACATTTTAAATTGGAAACCCAAGTCTTAATAAAGTAGATGTATGAATGTACGAAAATCTTATAATGTATAATTTGCTTCTGTAGACTTTTGACTATTGGAACATCTTGAGTTAAATCATAGGATTCATAGTGTATAATAGCTTTGGCAAGTAATAGTTATCCTGAATATTTGTCTGAATCTAAATATTTTTCTCCTGGATTCTAAACCAGAGGCAGCTGAGGCTTCATCTTGGAATGATTAGCTTCATCTAGAGTGCATGTATACAGACTACAGTATACCTAGTATGATAAGTTAAGACATTGGTGAACAGTGAAAAAGTTTACGCATTTTCTAATTTTGTTTCAGAGTATAGAAAAATGTAGCAATAACAATATGAAGTGGCGAAATAGTTATGGGATAAATGTTACCAGGACTGCAATCACAGGATGACGAGCAGTTTGTAAGGACAAAGTTCAAATTCGCTTGTTGTGCAATAGAACAGGTGCAAGTCCACTTTGTTGTTTCAGACGTACTTGAAAGTTCGCCTGCCAAATGGTAAATCAACAATAAGTTAATTTCTGTACTTGAAACCTCTGGAAAGAATATAATCAACAATAAGTAAATGTTTGATACGTTGCATGGAAAAAGATTGGAAACTATAATGAACAATTTTTTATTTTCTTTCTCTTTGTTCATACGGTCAAGTGCTATCTAATCCTCCTACCAAACATGCCTTAATAAGGCCTTCTCGAAATGGTAAACTAAAAGACAATGAAATGGGTATGGATAAAGGTTTTAGGAAGATTGCCGAGTTAGTAGTACTAACCGCAAAGTGTATGCTGAATCTGGACCAAGGCAATGATGAAAAGAAGTGCAAATTCCACTCGGGGTGTCATCTGTTCAAGTCCAACCTAAAATGAAAATGCCAATATATAACATAAAGAATAATAAAAAAAAGCAATATACCTCCAAATTCAGAATGACGATATCTGATTGGTTTTATAGCAGCTAAAACTGTTATTAGTACAAATTTCCATAAAATGAGCACGACAAATATTTTGAACTTGTTAAATGAAATCTTATAAGGATGCAAATTTAACAATATCCCGAGCATGTTTCTGCCAGAAGAATGTTTGCACACAATATTTGAAGTAGAAAACAGAACTTACATTCATTTGGAACACTTGGAGGCCAGCATCAACACCTTATTTTCAAGTATTCATAAAGCTGATCTTTATCATTCCAAAAAATTGAATCTAATAACTCTCTCTGCAGGAAATGCCTAATCATACGTAAAAAAGAGCAATTGTCACTACTATATTTAACAAGTGTGTTAAAAAGTTCACAACTACTCAAAATATTACTACAAATTATATAGCTCATTAAAGCAACGCCAGGAAGCTCAGTCGAGGACTATTCTCACTTTGTACATTTAGCTATAAACCAGATTTCTTCTAATAAATTAGAGTCCAAGAAAGGGAGTAACATGACTTCCAAGAAACATACATAAACAGAGAGTACCAATACATAAACCACATTCCATTAATTTGAGAATTCTTAAGACGAAAAAACTCCAATATCATTGAACAGAACCTCAAAACAAATCAAAACCTTACACGGAGAATCATCAAAACCATAAACTCTTATGACGCGTTACTATCACGTGATTTTTATCGATCCAATGTCATGATAAAAAAAGAATACTCGAAAGCTATTTTTTAAGCAATAAACACATTATCCTCACAGCTTGATTTTTCAGACTTAAAGCATGAAACACCAAGTGAAAGCAAATGCTCACCCAAAAAATTACAACATAGGCAGACCCCTCAAGAAATCTGGCAAAAAGGAATTACGAAACCAACATCTGACAGCAAAATAGATAAGAAAAACTGATAAAGACTCGTGGATCATGAATTATGATATAAATCCAAAAAGCCAAAAAAAGAGATATTGTTGAAAACATAAACTAAGGACCATCAAACCAAACTTTCTGAAAGGTACCATTTTTCAAACTCGAAAGGGACCCCTTAACAATCAAAGTAGATACTAACCCAATAGAATACTGTGTATTAAAAACATATTATATAGATTATCCTATCTAATCTTGGTTATTATAACATTGGATTCTTTATATTAATCATTCTTTCATGTCTATGATTGAAAAGGGCGAGTATTTATATTTTTTGATTAGTCCAATGTGCGTACATACATACCAACGGTTATATCAGACTTTGCTTCTAAGACATATGTAGCCCTGTAGCCTGTATCTACACACCAGACAGTTGTTTAGCAGAACAGTAGACTTTTGTTCTTAAAGGGTCCCACTAGATGATGTTTGGGAAAAAGACATTCTTGTTTTTTTTTCGTTCAAGGGTCTGCTGTCGGTAGAATGGAAAATTCAATATTTCTTTTTCTCCACGGAAATTCCATTGGTTTAAATGTTACAGCTAACGTTTATTCAATATTTCTTTTTCACAATTTGGTTTATTTTGGAAAAATATACTTTATAAAAAGTATGTCATTTTAATTCAAATTAGAGATTGCAAAAGTGATGTTCAAAATTTAAATAGACTTGCCACAGTGCTTTTCCAAAAAAGATCTCTCCAAAATAGTGATAGTCACTATACTACAAAAGCAAAATTTTAAATTCGACTACTTTGAATTTTTACGAAATTTCAATTCCTTCATCGACATCAATACGTTAATGCTAACAAATTAAACCAGTGACCATTTCACTCATTTTCGAAAAACTGATAAGACTGCTACATCTTAATCCTTTTTCCTGTTTTTTTTCCCAGAGAAAATGGCAAGTCACATATTCTAGCCATCAAAAACCATAAATTGGTAACTTATTTTTCTCGTATAACTATTTAATCATGTCTACCAATTAAGGATGGCAAAACAAAAAAATACTCCAAACACGCTCCACCATTTCCCAACTAGGGCCAAAAAAAAAGGGTAAATGTAACGGTAAATGAGGATATTAAATGGGGACTCGTCTCCGAAGAATATATGATGGGAGGGGACAGTCCCGTTTCTATCCGTACCACCAAAAATGACTTGGGTTTTGCTGTGTGTACATTTGGAATTCACATGCTGGATGATAGTTTATTTTGCGTCACCCCACTCTTGTGAGGAGGCTGTCATTCGGGACGTAAACACTCCGAATGTACAAACAACAAAACCAAAATGTCTCATAGCATTGATGAAACATAAATTTGAAACAAAATTCAGTGGCATTACCTTTGAAATAAGAATGAATCACATTGAGCTCCAATCTTTACAATGTCACCAACCCAGTTCTGTGATCAGTCTTTCTACCAATTAAACAAGTACTGTATCTGTATGTGTAGGCAGCATAATAGAGAACTTCAAGAATGTGAAGAAAGCTCTCTAATGAACAAATAAAAGTAAAGATGAGAGCTTTAGACTGGAAGATTGGACGTTTCCAATTTTTCACTTCGCATTGAGCAAAGCTCAACAAAAATACTTCATGAGAAAATCTTCAAACGAAGAACAGAAGAGAGAGAAAGAGGAGAGAGTGACAAGTAAAGAATTTGTTATCACAGAAGTCTATGCAAAAGCTCAGCTAGAGAAAAGGGCCGTTGCGTTCCCGAGGCTTTAATTCTATGGCAAGCCCATAGCTCAGGCTGGAAAATTGCAGTGGAGGACCCCCAGACTATTGATGTTGTTACATTTTGTGTACATATTTTTAAAAAGTGCATTTACGTCCTTTTCCTCTCTATTTATGTTCATCTAGATGTCATTTAGCAATTGTCCGTGCGCGTTAATTTTAAAATATAATGACTTTTGGATCCTTGAAATGGGCCTCATTGCTATCATTTTGATTAAAAAACTGCTAACACCTTACTCATTTATAAGAGGTGAATAATTCAAATATGATTGCACTTTGTTTGGAATGCTATTTTTGCCATTCATTGCTGGCCAAGTATAGAATCAAATGGTGGAGTAGGAGTCTTGATTTGCTGCTTTCAATTGGGAAGAGTAGTCATGTCATTTTGCTAAAAAATTGGAGGGTAAAATAGTTAGATAAGGTAAAATACACTTTTAGCCTATTATTCATAGTCAAGCTGTCATTACATTGAGTCTATTATTTTATTATGAGAATTCTGGTCAATTCTATCAAAAATTTGATAGAATTGGTTAAAAGCCAAACCAAACAGAGGCTCAAAGGGTATTTTTGCCAAAGGACCTAGAGTGCAATAAAAGTTAAAATTGAAGAACAAAAATACTTCTTTTGGAAGGTTGAGGATGTGATAGAAAAAGGGAAATAAGTTGGGGACCTCTGCTACCATTTTCCTAGCTGATGCCCCATTTTGATATCAACATGTTTGGTGTAGGGTCAAAAGCGGCTCATGGACCAAGATTTGGTCGTTCGAATAAGTTAAGGTGCATAGAGATTGATGTAGTTTAGTCCCGTAGAAATTATAATATATTTTTTTATTAAATTTAAAGTCTATAATTAATTTTAATCGTGTCATGAGATTTACAATTTTTAATTACATATCTCATTAACTTTTACTAATACAGTAATACCTATCGAAATTCTTATTTTAATCTGCGTCAAATAAGGTTATTCCTTAAAGATCTTGCTACGTGTACATCAATATTTACATAATGAATTACATAATGCCACATGTCCAGGTGCGGAGCCAGCCATTTGAAGTAGTGGGGGTCCCAAAATTGAAGATATAGAGATGAAGGAGTGGGGGCCACGGGGGTTCCCCCGGGAAAAAAATTTGGATACCTTATTAACAAAAAAATAAAAAAACATATAAAAGAAAGTACCAATATTTAATTAGCAAAATCATACCTTATTACAAGTGTTCCTTTCGAGTTCTCATACTTTGCAGACGGAAACGAAAAATGAAATTGGTAGGTTTTAAGATTTCTATTCAATTTGAGGACAAAATGATAATGGTAAACACAAAAAGAACCAAAAAATAAAATCTTAAAATTAAAAAAAAATTTGTCAAAAATTTTGGGGGGGGGGGGGGGGCCGGGGTCCCCCCAGGACCCCCTAGCTCCGCCAGTGCACATGTCATTCTACTATTTGCCAGTTTAAAACACAATCAACTTTTTTATCCAATATTTTCCCTCCAAATTATATTATGTAATCCATTATATACATTTTTAATGTGCAAGTAGCAAAATCAATTCCTTAATTATTACTCCCATCTGCTTAAACACGGTTTTACAATTAATTAAATTTAATGGCAGAAATTTATGACAGGAAAGCAAGCCAACTAGCTACAAAACATAAGATCTTAGGCCTTATTTGAGATCTTAGGAATATTTGGGCATCCATTAGCACCAAAGACGTGCAATTAAGAAACTAAGGACATGTTCTCTTTACTGTTTTCAAGTCATTTTTTGTTTTCAATTTTCTAAAACAGTGAAAACGCGTTTTCTTTCCTATTTTTGAAAATGTGTTTTTGAAAACAAGTTAAAAATTTAAAAAGAAAACCCAAAACGACAAATTTATTATTTTTGGTGTTTTCAGTTATAATCAAGTCAAAATTTTCAAAACGCGTTTTTGGAATTTTCAATTTAACGTCACCCCAACCACCACTAATGCTGCATGCACCACACCACCACCGCCGCAACCACCACCATTGCTGCCTACACCACACCACCTCAAAAATCGCCGCCGTCACCGCCACAATATCACCCCAACCACTGCCGCCTGCACCACATTCACCACTACAAAAATCGCCACCACACAACCGCCGATCCACCACAACAAAAACCTCCAAAATCGCAGCAGAACCACCACCACAGCCACCGCCACAACCACAACCACAACCAACCACCGGCACAGTAAAAAAAAATAGAGAGAGAGAGAAAGACGAAGCCGCCAACGATCGCAGCCACGACCAACCACCGTCGCACACCACGCACCGATCGCAGCCACTGTCGCTGCTCGTCAACATAGAGGAGTGGAAGAAGAGAGAGAGAGAGAGAGAGAGAGAGGTGGGTGGGGGGGGGGGAGAAAGAGAACGAGTTTTCCAATTTTTTATTTTTGAAAATAATTTTTCAAAATGTCAAAAAGAACACATTTTCAACAATCTCAAAATGGACACTCAAAACACAAAACTCAAAATGAATTCAAAACTCAAAACATAAAACTGAAATACAAAGTGAATATCCCATAATATTTTCCTTTTTCGATCTTTATTTTTACGACTAGTAACAAAAGTGATCGAGTCGAGTATCGTTTTCATGAACACTGCAATATTAACTGTCGAAATTTATGAATTTCAACTTTATCTGCAATGTCATTGCGTTTATTAAAATCAAAATAAAAGAAAACTATAATAAATACGAGACAACATATACAGTTTGAATGGTAAAGGCGTTAGGAAGCATGATTTTACCTATGTTCATCTACTTTAATTCAACATATCATACTGATGACAATATTCAATCAAGTTTACGGTCGAATGTTCTAATTTATCTTGCAATCATTATCGAGGAGAGTTCAAATTATTTTCATTCATGAATTTCCTACATCTCCTCTATGAGAATTTCGTTAGATAAAAATGCATTAGAATCGACAAACAGTCATTCATGACCCCACAAGAATTAAAGCATATCTCATCTTGTATCTCAACTTATGATACTCATCACTTCGACCTCAAAAATAGATTGTATTTCTTAAAAGTCACTTTTATTTTACTTTTCTCAATTTCTCCAGAGAATTTCCTCTAGAATTTCTTGTATTCGAATCCCAAACCAATCAATATATAAAATTTAATTATCATAGATTAAATTTATAAATAAAATTAATCGTTTTCAATAGAAAATTTGGAGGAAACGATGAAAAGAACAGAGAGAAATATTGATTTTTTGTATTATGACTCTAGGATTAATAGAATGAAAAAAGGAAAGAGAAATATTGAAAAAATACGATTATTACATATTGAAAGATATTTTCAAAATCTTGTAAATAAGAGGATTTTATAATATTTGAATTTATACTTTCTATTTAAAAGTTAGTATGCGAAGGATTTTTTAAAAGTCATGACATTTGAATACCTCATGGCTATTTAAGATTTTTAAAAACAAAAAAAAAAAAAAAATCTTGATCTAATACCTCAAGACTTTAAAAAAAATTGAAAAAGTCTATATTGAAATCTAAAATTTTTATAGAGTATTAAAAAGTCTTGAATATAGACCCAGACTTTTTAAATCTATAAAGTTATTTAAAAGTATAAATTGAATACACGTCGTCTCTAGAATCAATGGCTATGGAAAAGTCCAAATAATTGAGAAGTATAAATTTGAACAAACGATGTTACCAACAGGTCTTGATTTTATTCACGTCCACGTAGCTCTCATCCTGCACACTTGACAAACCGTTGAGCATGTGACCTTCTCTTACGGTGGGGAAGGTGGCAGACGGTCAAGTCATTTTATTTGTGAATAAGTATTTGGGTGTAGGAAGTGCTAAAGACGTGAACCATAGAAAGGGGTTCAAATTCGGGAGTATTATGTAGAGAAAATAATGACAGCAAAATTATTAGTGTGTATAAAATTGTATTATCTTCAAATGACATTAAGTGTGAACTTTTATAATAGAAAATGAGAAGTATATACTATTGGATGGAAATATACGTGGCCTCATCTTGACAGTCGAGGTGCCTATTATAGACGTTATTCTGTCAATCCTAGGCTCATACGCATTAAATGCTCTAGACAGTTTGCAACCCTATGGCCTAGGCTGACATGTACGAACTAGGCATAACAAATTGGCTTGGTAAAGTGGTTGTTGAGTGAGTGATCACATCAATTAATCATAAGAGATCTTGTATGAAAAATCCCTGCAACACCTCGCCTCGTCCTTGAGGGTTCGACCCTTTCATGGGAATTCTGCCTCTTTATGGGGTTCGAAGAAATTGTCATGTGGGTAGAGTGACGTTGAGTGTGAGCCTGAGTTTGCTCATGATGTGGCTGCCATGTGACCACGTTTTAGAGTTTTGTTAAAAGGGGCGTAACAATGGTCCTTCAAGTTCATGTACAAATATTCAGATAATGCGTGAACTTTTTAGGAGCTTGTTTGGGAGTGATTAAAATCAAATTAAAATTGAAAATATAACCGTTGGAGTTGACTTTTATTAGACGGGTGGGACCCAATAACGGCTATATTTTCAATTTTAATTGGATTTTAATCCATCCCAAACAAGCTCTAGATCAAAAGTGTATCATTCATATTGTGTTCTGTTTTTGAAGAGGCGATGCCTTGTCATGAAGTATTATGCGTTTGTGAACTTGTGCCCTTTTGACATGTTTCAACTCCGAAGAGATAACATTAAGCTCCATTTCATCCGAGAAATACTTGCTGTAGGGAATTAGGTGAAGATCTGCAGACATGTTAACGAAGTTTCGATAGCAACTTTGATTTGGTGTCAAATTCACAGCAATGTAAGAACCCGGTTCTACAAATCGACAAACTCAATAATTAATGGGAAAAATAATCACTTGTGGAAACAATACTAGGATTTAATAGAANGACATGTTAACGAAGTTTCGATAGCAACTTTGATTTGGTGTCAAATTCACAGCAATGTAAGAACCCGGTTCTACAAATCGACAAACTCAATAATTAATGGGAAAAATAATCACTTGTGGAAACAATACTAGGATTTAATAGAATGACAGACTCGTTAAATAATCAAAACACAGTACTTGCATATATCGAGTTCAAAATTAACATAATATCCCAACAATTACAACTTACAAGGCTATACCCCATGCGCTCTCAATACTCAAAAGAGAGAAAACTCCATTTCTCTTTATACACAAATTACAATATGAATTCAACATTTACTTAAAAACCTGTTTACCACCTCTCTCTCTCTCTCTCTCTCTCTCTCTCTCTATGGTATTCATTTACATTTGAAGTTGAAACACACCTTGAATTCAGAATCTCTTGTGAACCTTCTCAAATTTAAGTTGTACCACTCACCGGGAAAAAAGGTCGTAAAATAATAAATAAGGGACAAAATGACCGTTTTGGATGAATCTTCGAGGAGATTTTTCATAGGAGTTTAGTGATCACCTCGGCTGTGGTTGTGCAGGGAAAGAGCGTGTTGGCCCCGTTGAAGATCGAGGAGATGGATTCCTGAACAACATAGTCTGTGATTGGTTTACCATGTCGACCATGGAAGGGGTCAGATAAGCCTGGCTCATACCATGTGTCGAATCACCTCGTGCAGTTGCCCTCTGCCAAGAATGTGAGCTCAATCCTGACAAAACATAAGCCCTTCCGGATGTTTCATAAACACGGAGGTTGGCCATTCTCTCTTGCATTTCCTGTAATTCAGCATCCAACAAGACACACAATCTGTCACCGGCTTGTGCGGATACAGTTTCCAATAATTTTCTACGACAACTCTCTAGGACAGACACAGCAGAAGCTAAATCACCATGTTCAGCAGCAACCCTAGCTTCTGCTATGGCTTCTGCAGAATGGAGCCTGTTCCGCTGCTTGTCCACTTCCATTGAAATCACTACTGGTTCAGTTACAACTGGCCTTTGAATTTTGACGTCATTTGCAGCATTTAGAGTTACCAGAACTTTGGAAACAGGGTCCTTGTATATACATCTAATATTTAGCAGTGACATCTCATCATTTGATTCATCAATTGGAATATCAGTTGTTACAAGAAAATCTCTTTCTTCTTCAGCATATAGATCTCCAACTTCAATAATGCCCTTTCTTTTATCCGATGCTAAACTGTTCTTGTAACTTCCCGATTTTATTGAACTGAGATGCAACACGGGGTTAATGCATTCAACATCCACGTGTAATTCCTGTATGACAACACTCAAAAGCCCCCCAATGCATTGTGCAAAGGCATCTTGAATTACATTCTCTGCCTCTATAAAAGAAAATGTTCCCCCTGAAGTTTCTGAGATAGAATGCATTGAGACTGCATCATGATCTGCACCAAATCCAAATGCATGTACAGGAATGTGGAGACTTGAAGCATCATTGAACTGCATGGACACTGGGAGTAGTGATGGATTAGCGGTACACGTATTGCCACTTACAGGACTGCTAACGGTATACGTGTCTCGTCCATCAGAGAACAGTATTATACTGCAAACTGGATTTTTCCACTTGCGTTCAGTCATCACCTTCGCAGCCTTTCTAAGGCCCTCCGCAATGTTTGTCCCGCCACTTGCACTTAGAGAATTAACAGCTTGTAATGCTTCAAGCCTTCCATTGTCGATCATTCTACAAAGAGGAAAGAGACGACGAGCAGTGGAGGAGAAGGCAATCACTGAAAGCCTGTCGGAAGGCCCTAGATTTTGAATCACGAAACCCATTGCTCGTTTAAGCAAAGCAAGCTTCGTACCTGCCATGCTGCCACTAACATCAAGCAACGTCACAAGATCAACTGGTGCACGGTGAGTTTGAGATGTTAATGGCAAGCCACCCTCACATATTCCAGAATGTTGTAATCCAAAAGTAACTGGAGCTTTGAGATGAATTAAAACAGTGAAATTACTATGTGATGCTGATTTTGGAACAGCTGAAACTTCCGCATACGTTTTAACCTCTAACGATCCAGTAGAATGGCCAACAGCCAAGTCATTACTGGTTGAGGTTTTGCCAGTGACAGTAGGCTGGTCACTGATAAGCTCATCATCGTTGAAGATATCAGGTTCCATAGTGTGAAAAAGTGAAGAAATGTGACGATTGATATCCACCCGTGGAGGGGGGAGTAGTCTGGTAACGGTCGTCCGAACATCATTCTGAGGCCAAGAAACATTGTTAATCCTCACTTGTCCCTGAGATTTATTGGTGGCAGGACTCTGAAAAGGGATTTCTTTCCAGTTCACTCGGCAAACAGGACAACTTTGCTTTCCGTGCTTTACATTAGAAGTAATACAATGGAAATGGAATGTGTGAGAGCATTCTGCGGTGAAAATGGCATGTCCATGGCCAGGTTTCATGGATGCCAAGCATATTGCACATGTTTGCTGCAATTAAAGATTAGATAAAAAATTACTCACACAACATTCAAAGCAATAAACTACTGCAATGAAGAACTTAGCCCCTGTTTGACAACCATTATTTGAAAAACTCTTTTTCCTACATAATCATTTTCGACCACACATTGACAAAATAAAATAATCTACAAGTAAACCAAAAAAAATTTCCTACTTTTTAACCACACATTCTTCTAAAAATCACCATTCAAAACATTGTTTTTCCCAAATAATGGTTGCCAAACAGGGCATAAGTGCACATTTGGCATGAGTCAGTATAATGAACAAGATTTTAGCTTATATTTACACTTTCCGGTAATACATAGTACTCTACCAAACATTCCAAAAATGTTAACATAAATGAGAGTACATGAGTCAATATTGCCATGATTCAACCATTACCACGCTCTGAGAAAAAAATCTTTCTTGAACTATTGATCATATCTAATCATTTAGAATGTAAATATTTCAAATATTTATGAGGTAGTTTTTCCAGCTATACTAAATTCCAAGCAAATTTTAGTGTAATATTGTGAGATAGATAGTACATAACTTAATGCATTTGCTGTCATATCATGTCAACAAAACGACTAACTGTCTACTACCAGCCAAGAATCCCTAGCATTGGTAAAATAATTCAACAGAATTAGTTAGTAGCTAGCTAAATAGTTCACAAGAAATGAAGATTTGGAATTATCGAAGTCCCTCTTCGCTAAATATCATCTTGCTGACTTGAATTTGTAAATTAGATGGACTTGTAATGAATTCAGACTCTTAAATAATGATTACCATCGGCAAGAAATGCATAATCTTCCAATTAGAGTTAGTTTAATGGTGATCCAAAAAGCTACATTACTCAAACATACATTAGAATAATTATTCCAGTTGGTAGTACAACTGCTTTCATCAGCTTGTTGTACAATATATATGATTACTCTTCTGTCAAGGACCAAACGGACATCTCCGTGCTACATTATTAAGGTTTCTGCGTTTATACATTGAAAAGACAATGAACCAGTGAATGACGGGTAAATGCACACGTGTAAAGTAAGACCAAAGATAACCTCAAATGATTAATTCGTAAAATGTAAAGGGCAATAAGCAAACTGTAAAACCAATAATGAAGCTTTTGAGGCATTAAAAAGTCAGTAAAATTACTTAAAGCTAATATATCAAAAGAAGTAGAAATCATTAGTGCCTACAAGGTCTCCACTCCTTTTTCAACTCTTGGCCTTACTTTGATATGAAGTTATTGCATCAAAGTTGTGAATAAATGGTCAAGTTGAAGACTTATATCATGAAAAGGGGCGATGAAATAGCCAAATGAGTATTTTCATGTGTGTAAAACAGTTAGTTGCTGACCAAGAAAAGCACTTTCTTTCCTCTCTGAGAAGGGGAAAGAGGGAAACAAAAGATTACAGTGTTGCTTCCCTTTTAGTCTTTTATAATAAGGCCAATGACTATTGTCCTCAAAAGGGACTCCACCACTTTATCCCCACCTCACACTGATCAAAACTACATCACAATACATATAATCCTGCATCTGCAGTACGAACTCGACCGCACTATGCAAAAAATAAATAAATAATAAACAAGATTTTAGCTTATTTTTCTTTTTAAATTCCGCCCATCTAACTTATCAAACGTGGCATTCGCCATTGTCATCATCCCTACACATATCTACCCCACGTGATAGGGACACCCTTTAGACAAATTCAGTCAACAACTCCATCAGTAAATAAACATTCATTTATTCATTCAAGAAAAAAAAAAAAAGATATAAACAATTATTTCAATGGCACTAAAGTAAGAGAAATCTAATTCAAATATAGTGGTTTCTTTAATCGATTCCTAAATCCAGAATTATTGCTAGTATATAGAAACTAAAGAAAAGCAATTTTTTTTAATTACTAAAAAAAAAAGCTGAGAAGATCTATGTACAAACCACAAAGATTTCCATTTTAATTAAACGAAAAAGGGAAATATCAATCATATATTTACCATAAATAGAAAATTATTTTTATGACAAATTCTTAATATTAAACACAAATTTTGAACATTAAGATGCAAAAAATTATGCATACATAACATTACGTGCAAATTTCTATATTTGTACCTTGGAAGATTTGGAGGAGTGTTTAGGCAAGAGGAGGCCGGAGGAAGACGGAGTGGGGGTGGTCGGCATTTGAACCCGGCCGTAATCAGAATTCCGCGGCGGCGTTGGAGACAAAGATACCGCATCGGAGAACCTCCTAGCTGAAGGCTGCGGCAGCGGAGGTGGTGGTGGCGCCACCACTGGCGCATCCTCTGTGATTCTTGGCTCATAAAGACACGTATTCAGCTTCAACCCAAGGGCAATCTTCACTTTACTCCATTTGCTGCCACCACCCATTTTAGCAGCTTTCACCACCACACTTCAAGAATCACTAAACCTATACTTACAAATACAGGCATATGGATACAGAAACAGATATGCATGCATGTATACAGAGCAACATTCTATTCAAATACAGATATCAAAGTCAACTTGTTCATTGAGCTGTTTGTTTGTTTGATTTATTGTTTTATATTTTCGGTTTCTCTCTGTTCTTGGTTTGCGGGCTTTCTTTAAACCCTGACACGGTAACCAATGGCTTTACGTTACAGCCATATTTATATTATTTATATATATATTGCCTGTATAATAGTTGTTGAATTATTCTATTTGTACATTCATAAATGACAATATTGTTAAGAATGTATGATTTGTCAAAAATCTGTTAATTGCAAAAACAAGTTGTTTTTTAAATTATCTAATGACAGTTTGTCATGTGACATGTTGTCAACAAAATTATCATCCATGACTGTAAAGCAAGACGTGATTGATAAATGTTAGGATTGGAGGTAGAGTTTTGACCTTGATGGAGGGTTAGACTTTGGATTTAACATGTTTTGAAGTGGAGAAAGAACACGATAATAATGCCAAAAGAATTTGTTCATAGTTTACTAAATATATCTTTACAACTTTGGTCAAAAATTCAAGTTCTTAGCAGTGACTAGTTAATAATATTTATATTTTGATTTGATTCGATTTCATATCTTATCCGAGACTATATAACTGAGCATGATATGATATAAAAACGATAGATGTATATGATTTTCGATTGTCTTTAGAGAATCTCAAAATGATTCATGTCAAGTACAATAGCTTTCATTTTATTTTGTTTTGTGAATGATTTACCATTTAGGCATTTTGAATTTGGATCAAATCAAAGACTTGAAACATAATGCGTCTTTAAGTATTTAACACCTCGTATAATAAAAATTACATTAAAACAAAATGTTGTTCGATTTGGACCGCCATAAGCACTTATATTATAAAAGTCCATATGGTTTAATTATGTCTAATTTTATTTAATTTAACATCCTAAAACTATAAGTATCATATTTCCTTGGTTAGTACCCAAGTTGTAATCAATTTCAATTACTACTTTTCATTTCTTATAAATCAATATAATTTTTTAAGGCTAAAGATAATAAAAAATAGGTGAGCTTTAATATTTAGTGGTTGCAGACTAGAAGCTAATGTCATTAAAATGGGTAGGAAAATAAGGGTGGCCTAGAAAGTAAAGTCTTCACTCTTTCTCAAACCAAACCAAAGTTGTTTCCTACCAAACTTGTTAAATCAAATAATTTCACTTATTTACCCGAGCACGTTTGATTGTACTTAAAAGAAAACTTAATTTTAGAATACGTTTTCACCTTTCTGACTCACAAAATAATACCTTATTTTAAAGATAATGTATAATATTATATAAATACATGAAAATTACTTTATGGTCTTAAAGCGACAAAAAAATAATAATAATATAATTTTCCCATAGTCCAATTTGGAATATAAAGAAGCAATGTAGAGATGGATGACTTATCTTTCCAGCATTGTGGCTAAGATAATGAAATCATCTTTGAAGATTACAAATGGTTTACCATACTTAATTATTTGCTAGGACTTTGACCAATTTATTTTATAAAAACCTTTATTTATTTATTTATTTATTGTTAATATGGCCCCAACATGATGCAGGATGGTTCTTTTTTTTCTCCCTTTCCGTTTCAATTTTTGGGATGATTATGCGATAAGAATATTCTTTCCATTGGATTCTTAATGTGGTTCGCTTCAATCTTATTGTTTTTCATTTTTAGATTTGACTTTTCGATCTTAATCAATTGCAATATGAATAAAAGTCAACGGTTGTGAATTTTCTACTAGCACCAATGAAATGAAAAAAAGAAAAAAGAAAAATTTGTATAATTAACTCCTCTTTATTAAAATATAACTTATTTTGTAGAGTTATTCTTTAAGAGAACAATTTGCACAAGCCGACTCTTCTTTATTAAAAAACTAGTCGTTGAAACGTGCGTTGCACGAATTTTATATTTGTTGTGTTTTTATTAGTGTAGAAATTGTAGATATTTAAAAAAAAGTAGTTTAAGATTTATTTGATTATTCAAGAGTCTTGTGAGCATATTATTGTTTCGCTAGTGCTCCATCTAATAAGGTGATTATTTCAAAAGCTGATATTAATGCACAGAGAAACTCGCCAAAAATAAAATTGAAAATATTACGTGTATGTAAATGATAATAGAAACTTTTGACATACATAGAGATTGCATGTTTACAGGAGTAAGAAATATTTGA